>CANJKZ010000497.1:7500-197500 GCA_947471745.1 Closterium sp. Naga37s-1 | reverse complement strand
CCAGCCGAGTGCCTCTGCTACTGTGACAGCAAGGGCACCTGCGCGTTGAGTGCATGCATGACTTTTACATGTGCATTCAAGCCTTGTCCCGCCTTGCCCCTCCTCCCTCTCCACCAGCCGAGTGCCTCTGCTACTGTGACAGCAAGGGCACCTGCGCGTTGAGTGCATGTATGACTTTTACAAGTTCTAGCGGTCACGGAAACGCTGGCTCCAGTGAGAGCTCGCGTTCCAGCTCTTGCCGGGGTGGTGCTTCTTCATCCACTCGCGGCTCCACTTCTGGGTGTCTTTCACCATGATCGCCACCCCATTAGCGCGCTGCAGACAGACGTAGCGGTACAACGCCGCCTCCATGTCGGGGTAGTGTGCGTGGCGCCCCCCCCCGTGCATCCGCTTGCGGCAGTTCGCCACTCCCTAGTAGACGCCCGCAGCCGCCTCCGCACACCAGCGTCTGATGCAGGCAATGGATGCGGTAGATTCCACGGATGTCTTCTTCAAGGAGCCGAGCTCGTGGTAGCCGCGCGCCCATTTGAGCTTCTCGCGTACGGTCCATCCGCGTCGCCTTTTCTTATTGTCCTTGCTGTGAGGGGAAGGTGGACGGGAGTTGGGATTATGGAGGGTGGGGTCTTTCGGCTTCGCCTTCTCAGGGAATGGAGGAATCGGGCCTGCAGCCTCCGCGTAGTCATCGTCACTGCCGAGCGCCTCGTTGACCACGATGTCGTCCTTGTTTGCCGTTTTCTTCTTCTTCTTAGCAGCACCCGTGCTGGATCCGGGGTCGCCGTCGTTCTTCCGCTTCTTGTGGCATGTGCGACGACGAACGGTGGCCTTAGCAGGGGCTTCCGCGACCGCGCTTTTCCCCTTGTCTGCAGCAGTGAAGCGCGGTTGACTCTCCTCCCCCGGACTGTCGTCATCAGAGAGCACCACACGGGCACGCTCCGGCTTGGATTGTAGGCGATGACGCAGCCTCCGCTTAAGAAGCGGAACATCGTCGTCACCCGTGATGTTCCACAAGTCATCATCGGAGTTTTCACCGTCAAATAAGACAGCATCAGCACCTCCCTCCGCAGCATCCGTATCCGCCTCCGCCACAGCATCCGCATCCGAATCCGCAATTGCGGCCACATCCGCGGGCGCAACAGCATCGGCATCCGCTTCCGCCTCCTCTTCCGTCCTCGCTTCCGCATCCGCCTCGTCGTCAGCCTCCGCATTCGCATCCACCGTCGCTCCCGTTGCATGCGCCGCTGCCTCCGCGGGCTCACCATCAGCATCGGCACCCTTTTCGTTGTCCGAATCACCAGCCCGCCACTCTTCCACTTCGTCCTCACTCCCAACCGGCCGATTCCACCAGTCGTCCTCGTCAATGTCGGCAGGAGCTATTTCATCCCCCGAAGCACTATCGTCGTGGCCGTTCTCCGGCCAATCCTCCTCGACGTCGACGCCGTGTTCTTCGTCGCCATCGTCGCCGTGTTCTTCGTCGCCGTCGTCCCCGTCACAGCTCGCACCGGAGGCGGCGGTAGATGTTCCTGCCTTGCGCGTATTCTTCGCCATGGCCACACGGATGTCATCACCGGGCGAGTTAATTCGCCCGTAGTTATTCACCTGCACGTGAGGGCGAGGTGAGGACGTGCCTACGGGGACTTTTCTGCGCATGGTTACGGTAAGCCTGCCAAGAGCGAAGGTTGAGTTGAGATCCCAACCTCCTTGAGCACCAAATGAAGCTCAAGCCCGACTACCCCCCCCCAGCCAGAGTGCCCCTTCCAAAGGTGCCGAGCCGCTCCTCTACAAGGAATCTCCTCGTAGAGGACAGCCCTCACGCTGCCATCATGCTGCCAGCAGCGTTCTGGAAGCATCCATGCGCTTCTGCAAAACGACGCTGGCAGCATCATTAGGGAGTGTGTGATTTTTTATTTTGCCATAAGTTTATGTTTTTGACTCGATTTAAGCATTTGAACATGACTCGACTTTGAGCATTGGCAATGTCCGAACCGCAGGTGACAATGCTTGTAGATTCACAATCACACAAGAAAGTGCGAATTTGCAGGTTCGAGATTACAGGGGGGAACCGAGCTGCCTATAGGGTGCGTAGGTTACCCTGTATTGTCTTCTTGACAGCGCGACACGTCAACGAATCGCTGCTAAAAAAAAGTGCCGGGGACGAAAGATTCGCGAGCGGGGGACTCTACTACGGGTCTCGGATGTGCCTCCATTGGTGCACGAAAACTTCGCAAGTTTCGCTGGTTCCTCGTACGTGCCTGAAACCACACACATTCGGTTCAGTGTGCTACACAAAGTTTGTGCATATATTCGAATCTTGTTCACATTTGTAGGTTCGCACCTGGTACTCTTGAAATCGGAGTCACCATTGGCGAAATCTTTTGCGAACATTGACGAAACTGGTTACCACCTAAAGTTCGACCTTGTTGAGATAATATGAAGACTTAAGCACTTCAAGGATTCGTGTAGTACAGTGTGAGACTTCGCACGTAACAGTAAAGTACCGATAGGCTGACGTCAGCAAAGCGCTACGCGCCCTAGGATGACGTCAGCACGTAGCTATAGGCCTCGCGAAATGTCACGTACCGTTTCAGAACAAGAATAGCACAGTACAGTAGGCGAACAGGTACTTTACTCTAGCTATATATTTTGTATGATTGTCATTTTATAATATATCTGATTTCAGAGACATTGATCCTGAAACATATCACTACATGGGCTTTTATTAAGTCCAGACAAAGCCTTCATAAACTGGCTTTAAACTCATACAAAGACTTCCGCTACGACAGGAAGCTACCATCCTAAGTATTACGATCATATTCAATCTCTTCAAATTCTAACATGGTATTGCGAGCGTCTTAGGATACTACAAGCTTCCAACTACATACTCTACAACTATGTCTGGATCTCTACGGTCCAACAACGGCTCTTCTGTTACGAGCCCATCACGGCCAACAGCGTCTCCAGCTGCTGATAATTCTAATCTGCAGCAAGAACAACAACAACAACAATATGAGCAACAACCGATGTACGGCATGCCACTGAGCAATCAGCCCGTACACACAATTGCAGCAGCGGCATCATCGACAGCAGCCGCAGCAACAGCAGCATCAGCAGCCACAACAGCTGCAGCTGCAGTCACTGGTTCTTCTAGTCAACCAGGACAACAGTCCAGTTTCGTACCGACTGGACCTTATCAATATCAAGGTGCTTACCAGCCAGCAAATCTTCAACAGCGTGTCATTGCTTCCGTCTTGTCACTTAACCAAATGTTTCCAACTCCTATGTGCATTGATGGCTCCAGTTATCAGCATGGACAAATGCCACAAGGAAGCGACGGGTCGAATAACTCCTTCTCCTTTGTTCCTGCTGGACAAGGACAACAAGCACCACAAGGGTCACAGATGCCATCACTTTATCAGTTACAGTCAGCCGACGGCACCGGAAACTATCTTCCCGCTTCTGCAAACCCAACAAAAATTAAAACGACAATGCCTTTTAACGGTCAAGACTTCTATACCTGGAGTTTTGAATTCGAGCTTCTTGTTCAGACCGCGGGATTCTGGCAGTTGTTCGACGGCACAGCACCCTTTCCATCACACGGGTCACCACTTCAACAGGCCACTTTTCGATCAGCGTCGCTGAGTGCATACACAGTTCTCGTTCGCAATCTGACACCGACTGAACATCTTGGTATTCGTCCTTTTCGTACCAGTGCCGCTCCCGCTGAAGAAGCTTGGTTATACCTGCAAGGGGTTTACATGGCAAAGGACACTGTCAACCAGAGTAAATTTTTAACGCAGCTGTCAAATATACAGATGATAAACGGCGAGAAGGTGACGCAGTATATCAACCGCGCTCGAAATCTGCGCGACCAACTTCAGAAATGTGGAGGATACTTCCCCGACGCTATGTTTCACACGGTGCTACTCGCGGGTCTTGGACCAGAATGGCGGCAGTGTCGCTCTATTCTTCGGATGCAAGCACAGTTGTCCGAGGGGGCACTCTGTGCCGCTCTCATCGCCGAGCAGCAGGATATGGACCTGCACAACGCTCGAGGAGGGAAAAAGATGGTAAACAACACTGTCATTTTTTATTCTAATCCACGTCACAAGCCCGTTTGTTCCTTTTGTCGCAAAGCAGGACACACTATTGATTCCTGCTGGTCGAAGGATAAACCATCTTGGAAGCGGTCTGCATCAAAACATACCAAAGATTCTTCAGGTGAAGCTGAGAAGCTGGAAGCTGAGAAGCCGGAATCTGCGAAGTAGAATACTGCGAAGCCGAACTCTGCGAAGCCGCCTACTACACCTGCCAAGACACAAGCGAAAGAATTTATCAATTGTATGACGTCAGTTTCTACCGTCTACGATCCTGACGCTGAAGAACGTATTCATAATAACTTCAATGATGAACTCAATACGCCCATACCACCCGAGGTCTACGCCAACCTTGCACATACCTTGGAAGGTCCCAACACTTGGTATCTCGTCAGTTGTTGCGGCCAGCATATGTGTTCATCAGAAAACCGCTTCGTCATCAATCAGCGTCGTCTTCAAAACCCATGCGTTGTAACCGTCGCCAACAATTAACGTCTTACAGCACACTGGATGGGTAACATCATTCTTGATTCCGTTGAAGAAGACTTCAGTCTTCACCTTAACGATGTACTTCTCGTTCCTCGACTTGGCTTCAATCTGATGTCATCTGCACAGCTCATGAGGAATGGAATTACTCTTATTGCGAACCGGGCAAGTTTACTTTAAAATATGGAGACAGGAAACTCGGCACGGCAATCGAACAGAACGGTGTATTCGTTCTCAACTTCGTACCTGAACGTACCACTGCCGACTCCGAGAATATTCTCTCTCTTGGCCCATGGGAACATCGTGATGACATCGATTACACCGATGATACCGTTCTTCGTGAAGGAGTCGTACCCACGTCTTCAACCACGGATGCCGCTGTCATGCTGACCTTCGACAATCAAGGCTTGAACGACGTCCAGAACTCCCGAGATTATCTTGCTCACGTTGGTGGTTGGGGAGATACGACGAATATGCCCACCGATGAAGGCACTTGGGGGGCACAGGAACCTGACGAGACCACTTGGGGAGAAACACCTGCTGATCGTGATCGACGTCTTCTCACTGAAGCAAAGCAGCGTGTCGCTGACATGGAAGTCCTTGACTCCGGACGACTTGTCGGCATTGAGCCTAAACCTGCAGCATCAGATCAAGAGAGCGGGGAGTTAGTTCTCTCTCCTGGCGAATACGTCGACGTTGACATAAACGTTCCACCATCTAACCTTACCAGGTTTATCTCACCTGTCACAGATCATGTTCGCGCTGACGGTCATCGGCTGTTGTTATCTTTCTTCGCTAACGCCGATTATAATCTGCGCGCACAGGGACACAAAGCAACTGCAGACACATGGCATAAGCGTCTTGGTCATCCGTCGCAGTCTACGCTCAACAACACAATCAAAGCAGCTGTTCTCGACAAGAATTCTCTTCTTTTACCTGGTGGCCTCGAAATGAAACCGGTTAATCGTCCGTCACCCTGCTTGATCTGCCCAGCAGCAAATCTACCGCACGAACCGTACCCGACTCATTTTCCTGGCGCTGAGGATTATCGATTGATGGAAAAAGTTTACAGTGATATTCTAAACTTACCTGCGGAGGGTTTCAATGGCGAGAAATATGTCATCACGTTCACTGAAGCTTCTACTCGATATGTCTGGACTGGTAACATGACTAACCGTTTTCTTGCCTTCACAGCGTTTCAGACATGGCTGCCTCTCGCAGAACGCGAGTCCGAAACCAAACTCAAAACCTTCCAGTATGACAGAGCTGGGGAATATCGTAGTCTCGAGTTTACAGCGTACCTACAAGAAAGAGGCATACGGCGCCTGTTCTCACTTCCTCACGCTCACCAACAGAGCGGTGTATCTGAACGCCTCAATCGCACTTTGCAAGAAAAGATGCGAGCACTACTCGCACAATCCCAACTCGGCCCACTCTACTGGCCCTTCGCAATGGACCACGCAACACTGTTGCATAACCTTCTGTCTTCATCAGCTCTACCCAACAACGCATCACCTCACTTGTTGTGGACTGGAAAATTGGGCACTACGAAACTTCTTCGAGTTTTTGGGTGTATCGTGCAACATCGTCCTCCCACCGCTCCGTTCGGAAAGTTCGATCAACGCGCTAAGTGGGGTCTTCATCTCGGCCTTGAGAAGCAGTTTTCTGCCTGGCGTATCCTGGATTATCGCAGTCGTCTTTTAATTCCTGCTCGCGACTGTATTTTCTACGAAAATCTGACACTTCCTGTCTTCGAACAGTATCTCGCCACGCAGCGTGACCCTGCTACACTTTTCCACGGTGTTCGTTCATTCGCCAGCGCTGACGCCGAACTCACTGCCAGCGAAGAACTTGACCTTGACGGTGCACGTGAAGCTGCTCCTGATCCACCTATACCAACCACTTCTTCCGGATTTCCGGAATTCATTCCTCTCGTTGACACTCATCCGGACGATGTTCGTGAAGTTCATCATACTTACCTGGTGGACGATCAACGACGTCCCATGCCAACTGTAACTGACAGCAGCATCCGCGTCGATCCTGACGAAATTGGGGGGGCAAGTGGTGAACAGAGTGAACCTGTCAATTTCGCAGGACGGACTGAAGACAGTCCTAATTATCAAAATGGGCTTCAGATACTGGGACTCGCAGCAGCAGTACAGCACAATTCTACAGAAGTCGCAAAACCGAAAACTGCCCGACAGGCCCTTTCAGGACCACATCGCGAAAAATGGCGTGAAGCCATGGATCGTGAACTGGCTGCCCTGGAAAAACGGGAGACTTGGGATCTCATACCCATCGAAAAAGCTATAAATAAAAATATTCTTACCGGAAAATGGGTCTTCAGGGTGAAGACGAAAGCTGACGGCTCTTATGAAAAACATAAGGCGAGGTGGGTTGTTCGTGGTTTTGACCTAACTCATGGGGTAGACTACACGCTAACCTTTGCCCCGGTCAGCCGACACACAAGTGTTCGTCTCGTCATCTGCGAAGCAGCTGCGAAGAATTTTCCGCTTCGACAAATTGACGTTTCCAACGCATTTCTGTACGCTGACGTCGATGCTGAAATCTACGTCGAATATCCACATACCTATCTGACCAATCCGCCAAGTGTCTGCAAGCTCAAGAAGTCACTGTACGGTATCAAACAAGCACCGCGACTGTGGCAGCAGCATTTGAACAGGAAACTTACAGAAGTTGGGTTCCGACAACTACCGCATGACCCCGGAATGTATCGACTAGACGACAAAGGGAGCTACGCGCTGCTCGTGGCATACGTGGATGATATTCTCTACGTCAGTTCTTCGGTTTCCTTGGGTGATCGCATCGAAGCAGATCTGAAGAAATCCCTCGATTTAACCGTCTCCACCGAAGTAACTCAATTTCTTGGGTTAAACATTTCGCGAACCTCCTCCGCCATCCACCTCACAGCATCGAAATATGTTGATTCACTCGCTAAGCGTTTCAAGATTTCTACAGATTACGTCGCTACACCGTATCGGTCTACACACACCGGGCACATCCTAAACAACACCAAACTTTCGGCAGCTGGTCTACAACTGTACCAGCAGCAACTTGGGTGCCTTCTCTTCGCAGCAGTCACGTGTCGTCCCGACCTTGCGTACGCCGCAAGCTATCTCGCACAGTTTTTACGCTGCCCAAAAGAAGAACACCATCTCGATCTTCAGCGCGCTCTACACAACTTTGTCGCAACACCAACAGTCGGGCTGATTTTCAACACAGGAAAACCGACCGACAAAATGTACCTCAGCGGATATGTTGACGCAGACCACGCTGGTAACACGTCAGATCTGTTAAGCTCTTAGGCAAGGGATGATTGGACTATCGAGAGATTGGTACAAAAGGAAAACCTAAGGGGTTGTACCCCACAATGAGTACCCCACTAAAGCCTACCTAAACTATAACATATAAACATATGTTTGACACACCCCCATAGGCAAAGTGGGGGAGAACAGAGGGTCACAAGGCCAGGCAGGAAGTACAAAGCAAGCTCAGGGTGGATCACAACGTCACCACGCAGTCTGAGCACAAGCAAAAGGCCACAAGGCTAGTTCACATGGAGAGATATATATGTAACAACAACAGCACAGTGATATCTACCTACAAGAGCAAGCATGCAGGTATACATATAGATCACAGTACAAACAAAGCCTACAGCAAGTGAGGAAGTGTGGGAACAAGGCCTAACAAAGTGCAGAAACGCTGATGATCACCAGGCGGAAGCGCCTTGGTGAATATATCAGCAGTGTTGGCCCGAGTGGCCACGTAAGCAAGACGAAGCTGGCCACGCTGCTGCAGCTCTCGAGCAAGGAAGTAACGTAGAGCGATGTGCTTTGTTCTGTGCTCCAGTCTGTGCTCCTGGCACAAGGCAATGGCAGCCTTGTTGTCGACGTACAGAACTGGAGGAGAACGAGGCCGCTCTCCCAAGTCGGTCAGCAGGTAGGTGAGCCAGTGTAGCTCCTGTGCAGCCATGGCTGTGGCGTAGATCTCGGCCTCACAGCTAGAGCCGAGAACTGAAGACGAACGTGTAGAACGCCAGGAAACTGAACCAGAACCAAGGCTGAAGGTGTAACCCTGTGACGACCGCTGCGTAGCCTGGTCGTCAACCCAAGAGGCGTCCGAGTGACCAGTGAGGACAACGTCACCCCGTCCTCCAAGCACGAGCCCCATGCCCGATGTACTGCACAAGTAGCGTAGTACCCTCTTAGCAGCATCCATGTGCACTTTTCGGTGCCGACCAGGAGCCATGTAACGAGCCAGAAGGCCAAGAGGGTACGCAAGGTCAGGGCGAGTGCAGGTCATCAGGTACATGAGCCAGCCCACTAGCTCAGGGTAAGGACCACTCGGCTCTACGGACTCGTCCGAAGGTGGAGCTGAGAGCGAGTGACCTGTAGCCAGAGGAGTGGCCTGTGCTGAGGATCAGGTGAAGCCGAAGCGCTGAAGGACCTGCTGCACCATGTGTGACTGAGTCAGTGTGATGGTGCGGCGTGCTCTGTCCCGGGTGATCTGCAAGCCAAGATAGCTGCGCAGCTCACCCAAATCTGTGCACGTGTGTCTCTTCTGCAGCTCCGACTTCACCAGGGCGAGAGCCTCAGTGTCAGCAGTGGCAAAGACCAAGTCGTCGACGTACACGAGGATGTAGAACGGCGGCAACGAAGTGTCGGTGCGCAGAAACAGCGACGGGTCAGCAGTCGACGGAGCAAACCCAAGAGCCGCAAGTGTTGTCCTCAGTGTGTCGTGCCACTCACGTGGCGCCTGGCGGAGACCGTAGACCGGCCGCTGGAGGCTCCACTGGGTACCAGGAGGGAACGACCCAGTGAAGCCAGGAGGGCGACGCAGCCATATCTCCTTGTGCAGGCTGCCCTGTAAGAAGGCTGTGCTGAAGTCAAGAGAGTGAAGCTCGTAGTCACGCTGAGCGGCAACGTGTAGCAGCACCCGAAGAGTGGTCATCTTCGGGGTGGGGGAGAAGGTCTGGAAGAAGTCAACTCCCTCTCGCTGTCTGAAGCCTCGAGCCACGTAACGAGCCTTGAAGACAGGCGGAGAACCTGGCGGCCGCTTCACCCTGAAAATCCACATGCCACTGACAATGTTCGCCCTAGGAGGGGGAACCTCGTCGACGTAAGTGCCTGTGGACTTCCAGGATGCCATCTCTGCGTCCATGGCTGTCTGCCACTGAGAGGAGTACTCACCCGCGATTGCCTCAGCGTAAGAGCACGGGGTAGGGATGTCTGGTGCATCCGGGTCTCCCTCAGGGGCAAGCAGCATGGCCACGAGATGAGGCGCAGCGGCTGCAAGACACTCAAGGTCCTCCTGCCTGTCCTCAAGGACGTCCGTGCCAAGAGCACACTCACCCCTGACGGACGGAGGACAGACAGACTCAGACTCAGCAACAAGACTGGCGGCATAGTCGAGACGTCAGGCAGCAGCAAAGTCAACAAGCTCAGCGACTAAGGCAGACGCAGCAGCAGACTCAAACGATGGGTCAGTGACAACAGAGGCAAGCAGACGCGTGACAGTAGAGTGCTCAGCACGAAACTGGTCAGACGCATGGTCAGTAACGACAGGCAGAGAGGACGCAGGGGGAGACGGCAGAGGAACACGCGGCGGAGGAGAGGAAGGACGAGGAACTACAAGGTGAGGGCCGGAGACAGCCGGCTGCTGCTGACGAGGAACACGACGACCGGAACGACCAGAACGGACAGGTGAGACAGGACGCGACGCAGGCTCACGACGCTCAGCAAGGCCCCCAGTCTGCTCTGTGTACGGAGAAGGAGCAGGCAGCGGTGAGCCAGGCTGTAACGGAAGACCAGTAGACGAGGGAAGACTGAGAACCTGGCGAAGTGCAGAGTCAGGTGGTGGCTGAGACGACGGAGACGGCGGAGCGAAGAACAGGCGCGGCTAACCAGTGCCACCAGCACCAGCAGCTCCAGCACCTCCAGCAGCTCCAGCACCTCCAGGAGCTCCAGCACCTCCAGCAGCTCCAGTACCCGCAGCAGCTCCAGCACCGCCAGTAGCTCCAGGACCCTCAGCAGGTCCAGCACCTCCAGCAGCCCCAGTACCCTCAGCAGCTCCAGCACCTCCAGCAGCTCCAGTACCCTCAGCAGCTCCAGCACCACTAGTAGCTCCAGGACCCTCAGCAGGTCCAGCACCTCCAGCAGCCCCAGTACCCTCAGCAGCTCCAGCACCGCCAGCACCTCCAGCAGCTCCAGTACCTCCAGCAGCTCCAGCACCCTCTGCAGCTCCAGTACCCTCAGTCACAACACCGCCAGCCCCAGCAGCTCCAGTACCCCCAGTACGAGCACCTCCGGGACCAGCGACACCACCAGAAGAACCCCCAGCAGTAGAGCCCTGAGGTGCAGAAGCGCAACGCTGACGGCGACCGTACCAGTCGTGCAGCTGCTGGGAGGTGAGGGGCACACGCGGACGAAGACGGCTACTCCAAGGAGACCGCGTAAAAGCAGTCTCAGAACCCTCAGGCGACTCACCCCCAGACTCAGCACCCCCAGGCTCCGCACACGCAGGCTCAGCATCCCCAGACGCAGCACCTCCAGACGCAGCACCCCCAGACGCAGCACCTCCAGGCTCCTCACGCGCAGGCTCAGCACCTCCAGGCTCCACACGCTCAGCACCCCCAGACGCAGCACCCCCAAGCTCCGCACCCCCAGGGACAGCACCACTTCCAGTAGGACCGGAGTCACCAGTGACCTCAACAGGCGCAGGCGCGGGGGGGTCTACCTGAGAGACACCTGACGGAGCAGGACCTGGCGCGGGGAGGGGGTCTACCTGGGGAGGACCTGGGGCGAGAAAGAGCGGCGGGGGGGGGGGCGAGGAGCAGTGCGGTAGGGGAAGAGGCGGTAAAAGGGGACCGACTCGTCAAAGGTGACGTCCTAAGACGCAAAGACACGGCGCGAGGCGGGGTCGTAAAACTGCCAGCCAGGCGCGTCAGGGACAAAGCCAAGGAAGACGCAAGGAATGGCGCGAAGGGAGAGCTTGTCTGCGGTGGTATCGCGGACAAAGGCACGAGCACCCCAGACCCGGAAACGCGACGCGTCGCCAACCTTCCCCGTCCACAGCAGTGTGGGCGAGGTCTCCGGCAAGGAGACACGGGGCCAAAGGTTGAGCTGATGCGCGGCGTACCGGACCGCAAACGGCCACAGAAAATGGGGGGCAGCCGCATGGATCATGGAGGTACGAGCGACCTCCATGACTAAGCCAATGCGGCGCTCAGCAACCCCATTCTGCTACGGAGAGGCCGGAAGCGTGAATGTCTGGCGGATGCCGTGCTCCGCACAGAAGGCTGCCAAGAGGTCCGAGGAGAACTCACCACCTCAGTCAGAGTGCAGACGCAGGACAGGAAAGTCCGACTGGAACCGCTCGCGGAGCTAGAGACGAGCAGCGCGGATCCAGGGGATCAGAACAGCAGGGACATCCCCCTTGCGCTACAAGGGGAAGACCGTGGTGTAACGCGTGTAGTCGTCGACAACCAGCAGGAAGTACCGCTCGTGGCCCTGTCCACGGACGCGGGCTGGGCCCCACACGTCCATGTGGAGAGTCTGCAGTGGAGCCTCTGTGGGAGGGAACGAGGAGGAGTGAGGAGCGGCGCGCTGCCGCCCCTCGACGCAAGGAATGCAGGGCGGCGCAGGCGAGGGAGGGAGGGCAGGCAGAGACCTGGGAAGACCAGAGACCAGGAAGCGAGAGTGCATGCTACGAAGGCGAGGCAGGGAGGGGTGACCAAGGCGGTGGTGCCACAGGAGAGTGACGTGCGACAGCCGGCGACACTCACACTGTGTAGCTACCTGAGCAGACGTGTGTAACTGGGGAGACAAAGGGGCGGAGCGCGACGCAGTGGTGAGGGTGTACAGACTGGACCCTGGCGCACGAGTGAACGTGGCCAGGTGGCGGCCAGTCTGGGAGCACGTGCAAATCGCCACACGCTGCCGGCCATGGGTGAAGGTGTCAACCCCCGCATCCTGGAGGACAGCGTTACTCACCAAGTTCGTAGAGAACGAGGGGAGGTGGAGACCAGACAGCTCACCAGACGGGACCGCCGGACACGGAAGCACAGTGGAAGACCGTGCAAGCACTGGGCCCCCAGAGGGGTCAGCCAGTGAGACAGGAACAGGTGCAGGGAGGGGAGTGACTGTGGTACTGTCGCGAAAGAAACAGAGGGAAGCACCAGAGTCAAGTGTGAAGGTGTGCAAGGCCTGTGCAGGCGCAGTACCAAGGGGAGCAGACTCACAAGCACCTAGTGCTGCAGGGGCTATACCAGGGGCTATACCAGGATCCGGCGGCACACACAAGTAGCAGTCACCCTCAGCACTAACAGACAATACATACATAGCAGCAAGAATTGCCTCATAGTCAAGATCAAAGATAGGTACATCATGCCTAAGCAAGTCTGCCCAGTTGGGGAACTCAGGAGCATCAGGAAACTTGGCGCGCCAGGCGTCGCTAAGCCGAGCGAAGCAGCACTGCTCCGTGTGAAAACCTGTGCACTGGCGACCAGCGCGGGGACCTGTGCGGATGATATAGGGGCAGCGACCAGGACCCCCAGAAGCCCCACGCCCGGCATACCAGTCAAGAAGTTGCTGGGAAGTGGGGGTCTGGCGCTGACGCTGATGCTGCTGCTGCTGCTGCTGCTGCGGCTGCTGCTGGCCCTGACCACCACTGCCACCACCGCTCCCTCCTCCCCCACCACCGCAGCTGCCCCCTCCACCGCTCCCAGTGCCTCCGCCGCCCCCACCACCACCTCCACCGCCTCCACCCCCACGACCTCCCCCACCACCTCCACCTCCCCCGCCGCCTGCACCACCGCCACCTCCACCGCCACCCCCACCGCCCCTGCCACCCCTGCCGCCCCTGCCGCTGCGACGCTTCCCACTAGGAGCGGAAGCAGCTCCGACCTCCTCAGCACCAAGGTAGTCGTGAGCAGCAGCTGCGGAGGCGTAGGAGGGGGTGAGAGGGGAGGGGGAGCACCCCTCAAAGAGGGGAGAGCGAGAAGTGCCACGAGCAGCACCTACAGCGAGGATGTTCTTCTCTGCTGCGAGGAGTGTCAGAATGTTATATTTGTCTAGCCTGCAATGGGGTACTCAATAGTGAGTACAGCCCAACTTAGGGTTTGCTATATGTACTCAACTGCTTGCTAGTCCAAACCCCTCTTTCTCGTTTCTAACTTTCAACTGCTGTTTCCAACATGGAATCAGAGCAGGTCGACCCTCACGGGTCGATCCTGTGCATGGGCCCACCTAAGCTTCCGCTGGCATCACTGCCCATCGCGCGCCCATGGCGCGTGGTCATTTTTCTTCCCGCCGCGCGCTAGTGGCGCGCGGCGGTTTTCTGCCCGTCGCGCCGCCCTCCAGAGCGCGCGACGCCCTGCCTGCCCGTCATGCGCCCCGAGGCGCGCGACGGTGCTCTGCCTGCCTGCCTGCCTGCCCGTCGTGCGCCCCGTGGCGCGCGACGGTGCCCTGCTCGTCGTGCGCCCCGAGGCGTGCGGCGGTTTCGTCGCCTGTCGAGGTGCACCGGGGGCCCGCGCACCCCCCCCCCCCCCCCCCCCCCCACCGCCTTTTCCCGTCGCCTGTCGAGGCGACCTGGGGGGGCCGCGACCTTGGGGGGGGGGGGGGGGGGGGGGGGGGCGCGCGTCGCCCCTTCTGGGGGAGACCGCGTGTCGGCCCCTCCCGTCTTCGTCGCGGCCCGGCCCTGCCCTGTCGTCCTGCCCCGGCCCTGTCGCGGCCCTGCCCCCCCCCCCCCCCCCCCCAACCTCCCTACCCGCCAGCTACCTCCCTACCCTGTGTTAGGGTTTGGGGGTGGCGAGTATGGGGTGAAGGGTGTGTGCGGCCTCCCCTGCTCCTCCTCCTCCTCCTCTGTCTCCCACTGCTGCAGCTGCAGCTGAGGGGGGTGGTTGTGTGGGAGTCGACGGAGTGGTGCGAGGGGGTGGAGTGTGAGTAGTGCTAGAGGTGCAGCAGGGGGTGTGTGACAGGGGGGTGCGACAGTGGGGGAGGTTGGGTGGAGGTAGCCGTCGTGTCGTCAGCAGCGCCAGTAGTCCGGAGGTGCGCCTCCGGTAGCCCAGCGAGCCTGCTGCGCCAGTCGCCCGTGGGTCCGTTGCTCCTGCCGCTCGTCTTAGCCGCGGAGCCAGTTACTCCTGTAGTCCGGAGGTGCGCTTCCGGTAGCCACAGTGCGCGCCGCTCCTGTTGCCCATGTGTCTGCAGCTTCAGCCGTTGCCTCCTCTCTCCTTTCCTATCAGTCCAGCTCCTCCTCCTCACTTGCCCTCTGTGATATCCTCTAGCTTTGCTTGTATTTGTGAACTATAACCTGCTACTTCTTGTACTTGTGCTCAGAATGTGTAGTGACTTTGTGATCCACCCTGAGCTTGTTTTGCTTTGCTTGTTGTGCTGATTACACCCCACTTTAGCTATGGGGGTGTGTCAGAATGTTATATTTGTCTAGCCTGCAGTGGGGTACTTAATAGTGAGTACAGCCCAACTTAGGGTTTGCCATATGTACTCAACTGCTTGCTAGTCCAAACCCCTCTTTCTCATTTCTAACTTTCAACTGCTGTTTCCAACAAGGAGGTGCTTCTCGAAGTCGTCGACAGTGAGAGTGGTGGGGTCTAGTCCTAGGAAGTGGTCCCTGACAGAGCTAAGAGTGTCAGGGAGGCGGGTGACGAGGAAATAGAGAGTGAAGTACATCGGGGGGGGGGGGGGTTGCGGCGCAGAACTCGGCTGAAAGGGCGGCACGAAAGCGAGTGTCAGTAGTGCGCAGGTGGGAAATGAGGTCCTCAGCAGTGGTGAACAAGGAAAGGTCAGGGAACAGGTAGGGCAGCATGAGCCGACCTATGGCTGCAGTGGCCGGGGAGGAGTAGCGCGCAACTACAGCGTCGTACAGCTTCTTAGCAGTTTTGTGCTGGCTGAAATGCGCGCGCTCAGTAATCGGCAGATGGTTCCTAATAGCTAGGCGTGCAGCAGATCGCGAGTCTGCCACTGCGAGCGTTCAAGAGCAGGAGCATCGGCAGCAGGAGCAACGGCAGTGCCAGACACGTAATCGAACAGTGAAACACCCTCTTTGGCATCGGTCAGAAGGAACAGTTGGAGGTCGTCTGACCACACAGCGAACTCTATGGGGCGACCGTCAGGCTCGAACGCGAGAACGTTAGGCGTCGTCATAACGGCAGCAGGCAAAGGCAGTAGGCAGCAGGCAGCAGACAGGAGGCAGTAGGCAGCAGGCCGCAGGCAAAGACAGAGACAGCAGGCAGTAGACAACACAGGCAACTTGCAGGGCAGGAGCTTGCCGCACTCAAGCTCCTAAGGCGGCGTGCTAGACAGCAGCAGGCCGCGCGCTTTCTAAGGCAGCGGGCTAGGCAGCAGCGGGCCGCGCAGGCAGGCACACGAGCAGGGCACGCTCGGCTGCTGGCTGCGTGCGGCTGAGGGCTGCGCGCGGCTGCTGGCTGCGCGTGGCGACGGGCTGCGTGCTGCTCCTGGCTGCGCGTGGCGACGGGCTGCGCGCGGCTCCTGGCTGCGCGTGGCGACGGGCTGCGCGCGGCTGCGGGCTGCGTGCGGCGGCGGGCTGCGCGGGCGTGGCCTAAGCAGGCTGCGCGCGGGCGGCGTAAGTGGCGCGCGGGCGGGGCCTAAACGGGCTGCGTGGGCGGGGCCTAAACGGGCCGCGCGGGCTGCTTAAGAGGCGCGCGCGGGAAAAAAAAAAGGGCCGCGCGCGTGCAGCCGAGGCGCGCGCGGGCAGTAGGCAAGGCAGGTAGGCGCCCTAATCCTAGGTCCTAAGGACCTATGCTCTAGATGCCATGTTAAGCTCTTAGGCAAGGGATGATTGGACTATCGAGAGATTGGTACAAAAGGAAAACCTAATGGGTTGTACCCGACAGTGAGTACCCCACTAAAGCCTACCTAAACTATAACATATAAACATATGTTTGACAAGATCGTCGGTCACGAACACGCTACATTTTTCGTCTCAAGCCAATTGGCCCGATCTCGTGGAACTCATCAAAACAGGAACTCGTGTCACTTTCCTCGGCTGAAGCAGAATTCATTGCCGCGTGTGCTGCAAGTCGAGAAGGACTATACTTACAGGAACTGCTCGACGAAGCAAAGTTCGTCACACCGAATCAGTTTACGTTGCAGTGCGACAACCAGAGTGCGATTACCATCGCCAACAAACCCGGCTTCGTCAATCGCACGAAACATATTTCACTGCGTTACTTCTTCGTCGAGGATGCGATCGACAAGGGGAGAATGCGCCTTGTCTACTGTTCAACTGGTGACATGGCAGCTGACTCACTTACCAAGAAACTGACACGACAGAAGTTTCACCACTGCAACCAGCTCAGCGGCGTTTCTGAGACAACCGAGTAACTACACCGAACTCCTAGAAGTGAAGGGGAGTGTTGAGATAATATGAAGACTTAAGCACTTCAAGGATTCGTGTAGTACAGTGCGACGCTATAGAGTACCCCACTGCAGAATCAAGAAACAAGAAAAGAGGGTTTTCACTAGCATGCAGTTCAGTACATATAGCAAACCCTAATTCGGGCTGTACTCGCTATAGAGTACCCCACTGCAGGCTACACAAACATCACATTCTGACAGAGTAGCACAGTACAGTAGACGAACAGGTACTTTACTCTAGCTATATATTTTGTATGTTTGTCATTTTTAAATATATATGATTTCAGAGACATTGATCCTGAAACACATCACTACATGGGCTTTCACTAGTCCAGACAAAGCCTCCTTAACTGGCTTTAATTCATACAAGACTTCCGCTACGACAGGAAGCTACCATCCTAAGTATTACGATCCTATTCAATCATCTCAAATTCTAACAGACCTAATATACGAACCCCAAAAAAAATCACACACGCCCTTACATGCTGCCAGTACGGAGGGATGTTGCCAGCAGTGGCAGCTTTGCTGCATCCCTCACGTAGCAAGTGGGGGCGCTGCATGCATCACCACCGAGGTCGTCCTATTTCAATGAATCTGGCCCCTGGGTGGTTTCTACACACTTTGCAAATGTTACAGAGTACTCATATTTTTTTCCATTCATAAGACTTATAAGACACCCTAAACCATCCTAAATACAAGATAACCCAAGCATTTTGAGTAGTGTACGGGATAAGACATAAATGTCTACTATCCGGGCGATGACGGTAAGTGCAATGGTAGTAAGCGCTGGCTATCTACGTACATCTAATGGGCAATCTACCACCAAGTGAGCACTCTATACAGAGTATAGGAATGCTTCCTAATGGTATTCTGCACAGTGCTGTACAGGTCAAGATGTGCAGGTAGGAAGGTCAGTCTTCACGAGTTACAGAATGGCTGTAACTCAAAAAAATGAATGAATATGTCGATGAAGAAGAAATTGCAGCTGTAGATTCGACGGGGCTGCTGGGTTGTCACTTGAAACGCGGATATCGGTTTCGCCTTCAGCACAGCGACACGACGCGACAGGGGCCAGTCGCAGCAGCAGCCGCGGTTGCCGCCGCAGCCAACCCGCCTCGCACAACCCCTCCGCGGGAACCCCTTCCGCAAAGAGGGCTCTGCACGCCTCCGCCAGCCGCGCGCCCACCACTTCCCCCGCTATTTCCGCCCGCGCGGCGTTTCCCTTCCCCCTCGCCTCCGCTCTGGGTTCCGCGGATGGGGGACTTATGCTCCCGGCGCGCGGAACTCGCGGCGGTGGCGCAAGGCGCAGCGAGCGCGCCAATCACGCAGGGATCGAGCAGGTCGGAGTAAAACTGCACCGTAATGCGAACCTTCTCCGAACCTACGCTTCGGGACTCTCCAAACCGTCCGCACGACCGCCGTCGCCGGCCGGCGGAGGAGCTGCGCACCGACGTTTCCGAGCCTCTGCTGCTTGTCCGAGCCAGGCGGTGCCGAGTCTCAGGTTCGGCATCCCGAACCTGCTGCAGCCGGGACCCATGATACGGCACTTCTCGTGGACTCCTCATAACGGGATCGGAGCAGCGCTTAACGAGTACTCTCTGCTGCCTCTGTGGACTCCCGCCTGCCCTTCCCTCGCCACTCCCCGCCACAACCCGCCCGGACAGCGGAGACGGCCCCCGCGTGCGCTCTTTCTGATTTCCGCCTTCCCCGCATGCCCCTAATTTCTCGCCGACCCAGTGGCGGCTTCCGCCAGTGCTACCGGAGCGGCGGAACCGCCGCCGGGTGCTCTCTTCCGACTCGTACTCCTCGTCGTCGGCGTCCCACGCGCCGGGATCGCCGGGCGTGCGCGCGAGCGACACGACACACGGCGTGCCGAGCTTGCAACCGAGCATGTGCGCGCGCAGCTGGGGGAACGACGGGGGGGAGGTGAAATCGTCAAGCGCGCGCGCGGGAATGGTAATGCTGGGGGGAGATTGCGGGGACGCGAGTTCGGAAAGAGGGCTGGAGTTGTCAACGTCGGGGGACAGCGACGGGAGCGCCTCAGAAACGCGATCGCGGGGAGTGAGCAGCTGGGGCGCTGTCCGCGCAGCGGAAGCGGAAGCCGCGGCGGAAGCTGCGGCGGATGGTACGACGGATGATGCGGCGGGTGATGCGGCGCTGGACACGGGCGGGCTGGACAGCTTGAGCGACTTTTCAGCGAACTGCTTCGCGAGGCGCGCTGAGTTGGGAAAAATCTCGTCATAATTAATCTCCCAGATTTCCAGAGGATGGCGCTCGCCGGGCGCCTCGTCAGCGGTAGCGGGGCGCGCGATCACGAGCGGCTTGACCTTGGCGCGGAAGCTGTCGAGCGAGTTTTGGCGCAAGGGCGGAGCGCAAGGTGCGCCGAACCTGCTAGGCGGAGGGGAGATCTGGCGGGTCTGAGGAGCTGAAACCGATGCGCTACGGAAGTTAGGAGCAGCCATATTGAAAAGCGTGAGCTACGGGAAATTAAATCTTAGAATGTAGGACGACCTAAGGACTAGTTACGCGAAGAGTTCTGATGATGGCGTGGAGGCCCAACTAGGTCGAGCTTTTCAGTATTCTGTTGCAATTTTGCTAACTGGGTGGTAGGAAATGTGGGTGGGTAGGAAATTGGAAGCAATGCTTTCGTTGTCCTCGAGAATGGGGGAGGGGTCTGCACTTTATGCGAGCACATTGGACTGCGGGTCCATTACCGTGTGAAACTGTGCTGAAAAGCGACGGCTGGTGCAGGAATCAGGGAGAACAAACGACCCACCGTTTCTCGTCTCGAACGTCGGTGGGGCTGGTTGGTGTGACTGTTCACTGTACACTCTGATCAATTGACGGACGGTCCCCCACCCACCGTCCCACCCACACTCACTTACTGTCGCGTGCGAGGGAGGGTGGGAGAAAACGCGCGTGACGGGGGAAGCGTCATGTGCGCCTCGTTCTGTTGGTGATCGTTGGTGTCAGGAGGGGGAACAGTAGTCGCGCATGCGCTGTCGCACGCACTGCTGCAGAGGTCTGGCAGAACGTAGGGGACGGATGGAGTCGACCGTTCACCACCACTTTCTTTTCCTTCTAAACCCCCTCGACCGGTACAGTGCTCTGGGCGAAAAGTATTGCGAATTCAAGCAGACAGCTGGACAATTCGTGTGACGGTGTGGGGATGCGAGTGTGGAGGGGGGTCGTTCGTCGCCAGTTTTCGCTGCAGCTTGACTGGCGGTGTGAAGGTCGTTTACCTGCGAAGTGGCCGGTTCGGCGGGGGGGTTTCAATGAGGCGTGCCGTTTCCTGCGCCGAGTGTTTTCCCAGGGGGAACGGAAATCGGTCCAATCTGCGATGCGGGAATAATTGTGCGCCTGCCGTACGGGCGAAGGGTGCGAACGAGAACGTCTATGCGCACCTTCCAAAAAAAAACCACGAAAGATTGTTCCAGCGCAGTTCACGGCGCATTTCAATTGGCTCTCCGTGTGGACGGCTTACATGAATGATAGAGTCACGCTCATTATTGGTGCTGATGGTGACGATCACTCTTTTATTCCGCGAGGACAATCCATTGGTGCGCGGACGTGGCCTGGAGGCTGACAGATTTGAAGTAGGGTTGACGCATGGTCCACGCGGTTTTTGATTGATTGGAAGAGGAGTGCGACGTCGCCAGCTGTGTGAGAGCTTGCAGCCACCAATGACAGTGTGGCCTCAACACTGCCCAGTAACTGCACTACGGACAAATTAGTGTGGGGTCACGAAAATCACGCGAGTCGGAAATTCATCACCTGCGTCTCGCCACTGCCCAAATTTATACCAATCCATTCTCCCTGCGGCTCCATAAAACACCTGCGAACTCGGATATATACATGCGACTCGTGCCCCGCAACGTTACTGCCGAAAATGACCGTCAATTGCATATGATGGTTGGCATGAAAACAGTTCTCTGCAGCACACAACACGAAGCTTGATTATTTGCTTAATTAAGTGCTATGATACCACCATGTACTGGAAGAGTGCTGCTTTACACCCGCCTTCTTGAAAGTTCGCAGAATAAAAAATAATGTTTATTGAGTTCGAACCACGTTGACCACGTTGACATTACTCCAATCACAAACTAGGAGTTCACTGCCAGCAAATTGATCATGCAATTGACGGCTTCATTACAGTCAGAAGTTCCAAGTCGCATGACCACGCAACTCCCTCCTATACCCTCCAACAGGAACAAAAAGATGCAATCTCATCTTGATATAAAAAAAAAAAAAAAAAAAAAAAAAAAAAAAAAAAAAAGGTATGCATAGCCTTTGGAACCTACGATGTGATTTTTTTTCTGATTCAATCCAACCCCCCTAGCGAATGCTCATTGCACTGGTGCTATCCTGAAACGCCAGCTTTTCTATCATCTCTATCTCCGCACTGAAATTCCCAACTCTCTGAGACTCCACCTCCTCGTCAATCCTCTCAGCCATCCTGGATGACACCTTCCCCAGAAATTCCTTCCTCAACGCTGTGAGCTCAGATACCACCTGGATCATATCGGGACGAGTCACTGTCGGCATGGCTGTGCAGCGCAGCGCCAGCTGCGCCAGCCGCAGAATCAAATCTGCGGGAGCATCTAATCGCGGGTCCTTCAGTTCATCCGCTTTGCCGGCCGCCACTAATGACTCAGCCTGGATGGGGATGGTTCATATAGGGGATGCACACAATACGGTACATAGATTGACACTTAGATAAACAAATGCGGTACCAATGGATGAAGTCGAGGTGCCTCAAAAGTTGAAGGTACCATTTAACTTGTGAGGCACCTCAACTTCTGAGGCGCCAGGTGCATTAAAACTCGCATAACAACTCACCCATTTCCTAACGTTGAAATTGTTGCCGTACTCGTCCGCCTTGAGAACGCTGTTGCCTTTGAGTCGACTCTAAAGGCATCTCACTGCGGGTGGCAACCACCCATTTCCTGACGTTGAAATTGTTGCCGTACTCGTCCGCCTTGAGGGCATTGTTGCCGTTGAGTCGACTCAAAAGGCATCTCACTGCGGGTGGCAACCACCCATTTCCTGACGTTGATAAGGTCAACTCACCCATTTCCTGACGTTGAAATTGTTGCCGTACTCGTCCGTGTTGAGAGCATTGTTGCCCGACATTGTGGTCAGAATGAGGATGCCAAAGCTGAGGGGATGGGGAGGTATGGGAAGGAGTGGAGAGCGGTGGTTCAGTTGACTCAAACACCATCCGCCTTGAGAGCATTGTTGCCCGACACTGTGGTCAGAATGAGGATACCGAAGCTGGGGGATGGGAGGTGTGGAAAGGAGTGGAGAGCGGTATAAAAAACCCATTCGCCTTGAGAGCGTTTTGGCCGGACATCGTGGTCAGAACGAGGATGCCAAAGCTGGGGGACGGGGAGGCATGGAAAGTAGTGGAGAGCGGTAGGAACAGTATAAAACCCATCTCCCTTGCGTGCTCTGTGAACGGATAGAGTGGTCAGGATGAGGATGCCAAAGCTGAGAGGTGCAGCTCGCTCAGTACCGCTTTCTACCATTCTGTACCTCTCTCCACCACTCTGTAACACTCAGCACTGGTCTGTACCCCACTCCACCGCTCTGTAACCCGTGTACATCAGCCATGGGGGGCTTGCTGGACTTGAATAGGCAGGGTCCACATAAGCCGGTGTGCCCATCAATCCCATGCACTCCCTTACGGGACAACATCGGTTTGCACCGCTCTGTACCACTCAGTACAACATTGTACCGCATTGCACCGCTCTGTACCTGTAAACATCGGCCATGGGGGTGACCTTGTTGGACTTGAAGGCAGGGTCAATATAAGCCAATGTGCCCATCACTCCCATGCACTCCCAAACAAAGGACAATACCACTTAGCACTGCTCTCTATTGCTTGTTACCACTCTGTATTGCTTGGCAAAGCACTCCACCGCCTTGTACCTGTACACATCGGCCATGGGGGTGGCCTTCTTGGATTTGAAGTAAGCGGGGTCCACATAGCCTGGTGTGCCCATCACTCCCATCCCATGCATCCCACACTGTACACCTCTGTACTGCACTGTACCGCACTGTACCGCACTGCACCGCTCTGTACCTGTAGACATCAGCCATGGGGGTGGCCTTATTGGATTTGAAGTAAGCGGGGTCCACATAGCCTGGAGTGCCCATGATGCGAGTGTCTCCCACCGTCGTGCCCTCATTCTGCCTCAACAACCCGAAGTCTGCTACCTTGGCCTGGCGGGGTTAGGGGTGGGACATGCAGGGCAAGGGGATGTGAGCCGAATGATGACAAAGAACGACAGAGAGAGGTGCTTATCACGACAGCAAGTCAGGTGCTGACCTCAAACTTGTCGTCTAGCAGGATATTGGCTGGTTTGATGTCGCGGTGCACAATGCCAAAGCTGTGCAGATACTCGATCCCATGGGCCGCCCCGATGAGCACCGCCAGGCGCTGCGCCACCGGCAGTGGCTGTGGCGCCCCCTCCCCCACCCACCGCTCCAAGTCCCCATGTGCCATGAACTCGTACACCACTATCTGCTCCATGCTCAGGTCGCCCCTGCGTGGTGCTGCTGGGTTCATGTCAATGCAGTAGCCCAGTAGGCGGACAAGGTTGGGATGATGTTTCGTTGCCATGGCTGCCACCTGGAGATTGGGAGAGGGAGGAAACGGAGGAAGGGGTACAGTGCGGTGGTGCTGGGTTCAGGTCCCCGTGAGCCATGAACTCATACACCACTATCTGCTCCATGCTCAGGTCGCCCCTGCCCGGCGCTGCGGGCGGACCTAATCTAACCCATGGGTTCATGTCCATGCAGTATCCGAGCAGGCGGACCAGGTAAGGGTGATGCTTTGTCGCCATCGCTGCTACCTGGAAAGAACGAGGGAGGAATGGAAGGGGAGTGGTGGGTGTGGGGAAAGAGGGTGGAGGGACTGATGCCCTGGTAGGTAGGTACACATCACACCTGAGGCATGACAAACCCCAGCCCCAGGCAATGGGCACATGTGGTGCTGCTGGGTGCAGCGAGCTCGCCTCTCATTGAAAGTACCTTGGTGAGGACTCGAGCTCGCTTCACGGCCCACAGCACAGAGGGGTCGAAGGGACTGACAGCCCTGTACAAGTCACGCCTCAGGTATGGTGGCAATGGGCGTGTGTGCGGTGCTGCTGGGTGCAGAGAGCTCACCTCTCGTTGGAAGTCCTTGGTGAGAACTCGAGCTCGCTTCACAGCCCACAGCACAGAAGAGTCATAGGGACTGACGGCCCTGTACAGGCATGTGTTGAGACATCTCAAAACTGGGTGCAGTGCGGTGCTGCTAGGTGCAGAGCAGTGCTGCTGGGTGCAGTGTGCATACCTCTCGTTGGAAGTCCTTTGTCAGCACGCGAGCTCGCTTCACAGCCCACAGCACAGAGGGATCGAAGGGACTGACAGCCCTGTACACGTCACCAAAGCTGCCGCTGCCAATCCGGTTGCTCTCCGCCCAGTCACCCGTGGCCCGCGCCAGGTCAGTAAGGGCGAATTGTTGGCAGACGGACGGAGGTGATTGGAAGGCTCCTGGTTGCTGCTGCTGGGGCGGCTGCTGTGGTGCCACGTTGGCGTGCTGATGTGGCTGCTGCTGCTGGTACATGCCACCTGGACGGACGTGAGGAGGCGTGACGGAACAAAGCAACGAATTGTTGAATTAAATCGAAGTATGGACTATAAAAAGGAGAACAGGAAAAAAGATGCAGGTCATGCTCCCACCTTCCTGGTCATGAGTCATAATTGTGGGGTGCAAATGGTTATGCGGTCACCATGAGTCGCAAATCATGGGTCACAAATCATGGGTCACAAATCATGGGTCACAAATCATGGGTCAGAAATCATGGGTCATTGATGACAGTAATGGGTCATGGGTCATTAGGCACGGGGCATGTCACAAAGGGATCAAGCATACTCACTTCCCATGTACATGGGGTGAATGACGTTACCAGACCCAGAACCAGATCCCATCCCCGCCTGAGGCCCTGGTGCTGCCCCATACGCCCCACCTGCCGCCCCATACGCTCCCCCTGCTGCTGCTGCTGCCCCATACGCCCCCCCTGCTCCTGCTGCCCCATACGCTGCCGCCCCTGCCCCTCCTGATCCCCCGTATCCCCCAGCCACTGGAGCCGCCATGCCATTCCCCCCGCTCCCCCCTCCCCCTCTGCCCCACCCCGCGCTCCCCCCTCCACTCCCCCCTCCGCTCCCCCCTCCGCTCCCCCCACCACCCGCATAATACGGGTTCGCATACCCCTTATTCGCCTCTAGATCAGCCCCTACTGCTGCTGCCGCAGCTCCCCCGTACGCCTGGCCAGGCTTATCAGCCCCACTGGCCTTGTTCTTATGCCTGAACCAGAGGAAGAGACCGACTCCTCCGAGCAGCAGCAGCAGCAGAATCACGCCCACCACTATGCCTATCACTGCCCCCGTGGATAGGCCCTTAGAGGAAGAGGAGGAGGAGGAGGAGTTGGAGGTGGAAGGAGGGGAGGGGGAGGAGGATGGGGAGGAGTAAGAGGGGGAGTAGGATGGGGAGGAGTAAGAGGGGGAGCCGTAGGATGGGGAGCTAGCAGCTGGGGGAAGAGGGGGAAAAGGAGGTGAGGGGGAGGAGAGGGTGGGGGACGAGGGGGGGGGGGGATACGGGAGACAGAGGACAAGGGAGAAACGAAAAAGGGTGAGACAAGGTAGGGTAGTGAGGAGGAAGGGCATCGAGTGAAGAGCAGAGAGTGCGTGAAGGGGGTGAAAGGAGAGGGGAGAGGAGAGAGCAGAGCAGAGGGGAGAGGGCAGAATGAGTGGTTCAATGAACCGTTGATGGGGGAGCGGCTCGGACAGAGGACGGAAAAGCAGGGGGGTGAGACGGAGTAAGAGCGTGAAAAGGCAAACGAAGCAGAAATTGAAGATGAGCTTCCTCCCATCTCACAGCTATGAATGGGCGTACGCGATACAGCACTAGCACGATCGTGACTCAGTACACCCACTGTCTCAGATACATGACTTGCACACACGTTTGCCCGAAGACGGTTACACCGGCCATGTCGAACGAGGTGGTGACGACCGTGTACCCGCTATAGCACAAGCTCGTTTCAGTAAACAGTTACTGTCCCAGCTGCACGGACTTACAAACACACGTTTGCCCGGAGACGGTTACGCCGGCCAAGTCGAATGAGGTGGTGAAGACCGCGTACCCGCTATAGCACGAGCACGTCCACGTATACTGAGTGTCCCAGCTGCATGTGCCGCCGATGCCACACGGGGCATCCGTACAAGGATTGTACGCTGGGAGGGGGGGGCGGGGGGGGATTGGAAACGATAAGGAGGAGCACCGAGGACAGTTAGTGAGTGGATTCAAAATGGCAAGGGGTCGTACACAAAAAAAAAAAAAAAAAAAAACACACACACACACACACACACACAAACAAAACAAAACAAAACAAAACAAAACAAAAGAAAGAATAAGAAGCAAAGACGCAGCATCTTATATGATTGGAAACCTTGTGGAGATCAACGCTTTCATCTCACACAGGGAGTGAGTCAACGCTTTCCTCTTGCAACGCGATTCTTTCAAGGTTGCGGAAACGGCACGTTGTTTTTCGGATACTTTTCGCAACGTATCCGCAACTTTCCAGCATAATTCACACTTTAACACGGTTTTGGGCTCAAACCTTTTCCGCGTGGCAGCATCATCATGCGATCCAGTGTTACGCTCGAACTGAATCAATCGCAAAGGCTTTTAGCCTCTGAGATCGTGAGCGAAAAACATATGATGGCTTTGGAGAGTAACATAATATGACAGTCTGAAAAATAGTAGCAAGTAGTACCTTGTGACGAAACAGCCGTTATTTGCGCGGCGGTAAGAACGGCAGCAAGCAAAATTATTGTCGAGAGGCGTCGGTTCATCGTGAAGCCGTGTTTGCATAGCGCAGCCGCCATTTGCGCCAAGAACACGTTTGTTATTCAGCGAAGTCTCGCTGTTAATCGGCGCTTTTGTACACAGCGGTGCGCGCGCCAACTTATTTCAAGCTCAAAAGGCAGAAGTGGGATTTTGTCCGAATTTCAAAGCTAGAGAGCGGAAGCAGCGCACGCGATAATGTAAAAGCGCTTGTGGACGATAAATATTGTGAAATGCGAAGTTTGCGCTGAGGAACAAATGTGTTTGACGGGACGTAACTGGAAGGCCAAGCAAGCCAGAAATTATTCTTGTAAATCAGAGCTTGTACTGGAGCAAAATGCAAGACAGCAGCAGGAGAGCCGCGGGGGAAGGGATGGGGTTGGCAGAAGGGAGGCGGGTGAAGGGAGGGAAGAGGAGTCCAGCACGGAAAGAAATCTCCGAGAGGCGCGTGGGACATGCCCCAGGGAGGACACCTTGGCAATGGCAGCTACCTCGCCAACCAATGGCAAATGAGATGCAAAACAGACCTCGAGACGCGAAAATGTTTCGAGGGTTTGCAATTTAACATTTATTAACACCCAGTAATCGTGGCGCGGATTACCCCTTCTTTCATCCAGCATTCCTTGTGCTACCGATACCGATTTCAGTGTCAGTGCTCCCCTGCACCCTTGGAATCTAAACGAAGCTCTTGGCAATTCATAGACCCTGGGACTGACAACTCCTGACTTGTTGTTTCCCACGGTCAGGTAGGGGAGCTACTGGTCGTTTTCATGCTCCTCCCCCTGCCGAATCCTGCTCTGCAAGCTTTGAAGGTACTACCTGACAACCTGGGAGCTTGCAAGATAGCTGGCGTACCCTTTTATTGGTTTATTCAAGGAAACCTCTCCCAGTCGGAGGGTTCCCTCCCCATAAAAACATAACGTACCGTACCGTACCCAGACATTTTCCTGGAGGCTGTATTGCAGCGATGCCCTGATGCTAAAACATTGATTCGTTAGAGGAAGTCTGTAATACGTTCTAGAAGTACGCTTTGAATGTAAATTAATAAAGTTATTAAATTAGTGAGAGCTTCATAGTGTACGTTATGAACATTTTTTTTATCTCAATAAATTTATTTTCTACATTGGTAGAAAACATTTTCTGAAAATTGAGATCTATATAGTTTTGAAAGTTTTTTGTTTCATTGTGGAGCTGTTACTAGAGAAATGACCCGAAGCTGCCATGGTTCGTCTATTACCGTACTTTCTTGCAGAGTCTCCTTGTAAATAGCATTTTTGTCTTGGAGTTTCTATCTGTCGACGGTTACAGTGCATGTCACTTTCTCCGCGAACAATCTTCCCAGCGAATCACCGACAATTCTTGCACTCACGGTTGTCCCTGTTGGGCCGACGGCGGAAACATTTTCATGCCGAATCGCTTTGTGCGACAATTTCAATAAATCACTTCGCAGGCGCGAATTTCCTGGTAGTCGTTGAAGCACCACACCCAACCACCTCATCGCGAGCGATTTTGCCGTCGCTCACGAGCCACAAATTGCTGGTGTTGTACATCTTTTCCAACGGGCTCCTTCGAAATTAAACTTTCCGCAATCGAACCGTATTTGTCGCAGCCGTTTCTTCACTTTCAACGGGTGTTTCCCATCCCTCGTCCCTTTCCATCCCAGCCATCGGACATTTCGACTGCCCCTCCTCACCCGCCCAACCAACCACCCCTTGTACGCGACGCCCAAACATGCCATCAACTTCCCCAGGTACAGTACTGTTCTGTGCTGAGAAGCAGTTCCACCTTCCCCTGCGTTTCTCACATCTCGCCGTCATCCACACACCATTCAGCCTAGCCGCGTTGCGCCCACATGTCGTTGCTTCCCGTCGTCAATTTAGCGCCCCGTTGTCCCATCTGCGCGATCACCCCATCCCCCGAGAAACCCAACCAACAACCTTTGAGGTGCCTCGAAAGTAACCAATCCCACGACTATGTCTCTCCTCCACTCCATTCGCTTCCAGTTCGCTTTAAGTCATCAAGCTCGGGTCTGTGATAGATTCCGTCCGACATTCGCGAAACCCTGATTTATGCGATCCGTCCATCACAAGCGTCTCGAACTCCAGCATAAGCACGCCGCGATCATTTCTCCCCACTACTTGTCGAGCAAAGAGTAGCTTTTGGATTGACGAAATAGCTTCCACTTCAGAAGCACTTTTCACATTAGGTGCAGCATTCGATCAAAGGCAGCTCGTTAGCCAATCCAGCATCGACCACAGCAAGCACCCACTGGGTGTCATCGCCTCGCAAGGCCGCCTCGCGCCTCGTCTCGCGCCCCCGAGACCACTTCCCGTCGCGCGGCTTCCTCCCACCGCAGCCATGACCCGGCTGCTACTACCCGTTCTAGTCCTCCTCGCCGCCTTCGCAGGTGCGCTTCTCCCTCGCTTGCTAAGGTGCGCGCATCCCCTCGCTAAGGTGCGCACATCCCCGCTCGCTAAGGTGCGCGCATCCCCGCTCACTAAGGTGCGCACCTCCCCCGCTTCAACCATCCCCCCGCTCGCTCAGGTGCGCGCCTCCCCGCGCAATTCCCGCCTACATGCGTCGTACGAAAGAGCCATGCGTTCTTGCTTTCCCCCTATCGTCCTGCTTTGCGCCCCTTCTCCGCTCCCCGCGCTCGCTGCATGTGCGCACCGTCACCAGCGTTCGCACGAAATACGAAATCCCCTGCATGCTCGCTGCTTTCGGCGAGATTCCTCTTATTGATGGACGACAGATCTTGTTGAGACAGTTTGCGCTCTCGCCCTTCCCCCTTCTCCCACCATCCCCTCGTTCCCCCTCACCTGCCACCACTACTCCGCAATCGCACAACTTAACCCGATATTTCGCCCCCCATATCCCACCCCATCATATCCCCCTCACTTCTCCCTTATTCGGTCCCTCTTCCCCCTTACTCCCCCCCCTCGCCCCCCCTTTCCCCGCGTCTGCCCGCCTCCTCATGCATCCTCAGGTGCCCACGGCATCGCGTCGTCGGGTTCCGCGTCGATCCCAGACGTTCAACTCGTTTTCCCCCTGCCCCCATCGCGTTCAAAAGTTCCCCCTTTTTTCCCCCGTTTCTGCCCGCCCGCCTCCTCGTGCATCCGCAGGTGCCCACGGCATTTCGTCGTCGGGGTCCGCGTCGCTCCCAGACGTTCCCCTTTTTTTCCCCTGCTCCCCATCATCTCATTTCTCCCCCATTTCTCCCCCAATTCTCCCCCATTTCTCCTCCATTTCGCGCTCCTATTCCTCGTGCATCCCCAGGTACCCACGGCATTGCGTCGTCGGGGTCCGCGTCGCTCCCAGACGGCGCCACGTGTTACCTCGACAGCGAGCGGCGGCCCGTCTATCCCTTCTGCCGCGGCAACAAGCGCAAGTAAGTGCGCACGTGTGTCGAAAAGTGAGTGCAGTGATTGGGCGCTAGTGAGTGCGCACGTATGACAGCGAGCGGGGGGGCGTTTACCCCTTCTGCCGCGTGAGTGCGCGCAAGTGAGTGCTTCTGCGTGAGTGGGCGCAAGTGACTGCGTGCGCGCGAGTGCGCGCAAGTGAATACGCGTGCGTGATCAGCGCAGGCGGGTCGTCGCTCCGTTCCGTTCCGCTCCCGTACTGCCCCGGTCCGCCGCTTCTTCCCCTTTCCTCCCCCCTCGTTCCCCATTCGTTCGCCGTCGCCCCCCTGCGTTCCGCTTAGTTCCGCTCTGCTCCTCCTTTGCGCGGGTGACTTGGCGCGCTTAATCACTTCCTGCTTGTTTCCCCGTCGTTCCTCTCGTCGTCTCCCCACGCGCGACTCCCGCAGCTGCGTGGTGACTCAGGTGCCGTCGGCGCCGCAAGCGAACCACGGCACTTGTGACTCGGCGCGCTTGCTCACTCCCTTATTGTTTCCCCGCCGTTCCTCTTCCCCGTCTCTCCCCGCACGTCTCCCCGCGCATTCCCCCCCTCTCTCCCCGCAGCTGCGTGGTGACCCAGGTGCCGTCGGCGCCGCAAGCGAAATACGTCGGCCGCTGCAACTCCACCTACACCAGTACGCACCTCCCCCGCTCCTTCCCCTTCCCCCACTGCTAGCCTTCCCCTTCCCCCACCACCAGCCTTCCCCTTCCCCCACCGCTTGCCTTCCCCTTCCCCCACCGCTAGCCTTCCCCTTCCCCGCTCGCTTCCTGTACATGCGGTTTTTGAGGCGCCCTTAGAGTCGAGTACGTCGGTCGCTGCAACTCCACCTACACCAGTACGCGCCTTCCCCGCCCCCCCCCCCCACCACTAGCCTACACCAGCACACCCAGCTCCCCACCTCTTTACCCCGCGCCTCTCCCCCCCTTCCCCCGCCCTCTCCCCTCTTTCCTCGCCTGCTCCCCCCTGTCCTCGTCTGCTCTCTCCTTTATTCCGCCTGCTCCCCCCTTCCCCTGCTGACTCCACCTTCCGCCACCGGCCCTGCTTTCGCTCCAACCCTTCCCGTATCCCATTGTTCGTCTGCCCAGCCCTGCTACCTCCTCCTTCTTTTCCCCGTATTAGCAGTTCTCTCTCTCCCGCCCATATCCCCTCCCTCGCCCATACCCTTCTTCTCTCGCCCATCTTCCATGACCCCACCACCAGGAGGCTCCTTCTGTCGCTACGCTGGCACGCCTTACGCGGTGGGAACAAGGGGCGTGCAGGGCATGGAAGGCAGTACTTCCCTCCAAGCGTCTCACTGCCTTGCCTTCCCATCCCTTCCCCACATTCCCTCTCCCACCACCAGGGATTATTTTTGTCGCTATGCCGGCACGCCATACGCGGTGGGCACCAAGGGCGTGCAAGGCAACGTGCTCTGCAAGTCGTGTGACTGCTCCTACAAAAGGAAAATGCCCGGCCCCAACCGGGCAGTCTGTCCCTACAGGAGGAAGATGCTCACTCTCTCTTCACCTCCCTATCTCCTCTCCCACCACACCCACACCACCACCAGGGGGCTCCTTCTGTCGTTACTCCGGCACGCCATACGCCGTGGGCACCAAGGGCGTGCAAGGCAACGCGCTCTGCAAGACGTGTGACTGCTCCTACAGAAGGAAGATGCCGGGACCTAACCGGGCAGTCTGCTCCTGCTCCTCGCTGCCCGCCTGCTACGTTGACTACAACGGGCAGCCCGTGGGAAAGTTTCGCTGCCCGACAGAGCAAAACATGTATGCAATCAAATCATATCGGATCGATTGGATCGGATCCCTCATGACGACACATCTCATTACATATCATTCCCAACCCGTCTCCTGCCCATCACATCGAATCCTCATCTATTTGCATTCTCTCTCGTGCTCTCCAGCTCTCATGTTCTCTCAATGCTCCCTGTCAGACATTCTGCTCCATTGTCATTTCTCTGCACCAACCATTTACGCCTGCTCCTGCCCTTCCCTTCACCCTCCCCTTGTCCTCTCGACCCCTGTCCTCTCGACCCATCGTGCCCCTCTTACCCATGGTAGGTGCGTCATCACCAAGATAGGAGGAGGGGGCAAGGACAAGAAGGGTCTGCCAGTGGACAAGGGCGTGTGCGTCTTCTCTGGCATCCGTAAGTTACCTGGTTACCACTCTCCCCGCCCCATGCTGAATCAGTTGGCCCATACCCATACCTGCAAGGCCAAACACCCATGCCTTTGAAAGGACAAGAAGTGTGTGCCAGTGGACCCTTGTGTGCACGTCGTCTCTGGAATTCCCAAGTTACATTGTGCCATAGCCACAAGCCCACGAACCCATGCCATGCACATGCCAAGCACATGCCCTCCCTTGATCTCCTGTGCCTCCTTCTCCCTCCCATACCATGCAGAGGGATAGAGGGCATGCCCCAACCAGGGGACCGCTGCTCCCAATGCTCTACTCTTACCGCCTCTCTTTCCTCTCCCTTGATCTCCCGTGCCGCCTCCTTCTCCCTCCCATACCATGCAGAGGGCATCTGTGGAGCAGCAAGGCCCGGCTGGGGACCCAAGTTCTACATGGCAGGAATAGAGGGCATGCCCAAGCCGGCCGGGGGACCGCTGCTCCCAGTGACAGCTGCTCGCACAGTGCTCTGCTCTTACCATCTCTACCATGTCTCTCTACCCACCCAACCCCCCATTCAGAGGGCATATGCGGAGCAGCAGGGCCCAGCTGGGGGCCGAAGTTCTACATGGCAGGGATAGAGGGCATGCCCAAGCGATAGATGCTCCCAGTGACAGCTACTCTCTCAGTGCTCTTACCACCTCTTCTTCTGTCCCTCTCTACCCTATCCCCGTCCACTCTCCCGTTACCAGAGGGCATCTGTGGGGCGGCAGGGCCCAGCTGGGGACCGAAATTTTATATGGCAGGGATAGAAGGCATGCCCAAGCCGCAGTGCCCATAGGTGCTCCCAGTGATGGCTGCCCTCGCACTGCCCAAGTTCTACATGGCAGGGATAGAGGGCATGCCCAAGCCTGGGGGACTGCTGCTCCCAGTGCTACCTGCTCTTGCACTGCTCTTACCACCCCCTTTCCTCTCCCCTCCTTCCCCACTCCCATCTGAGCAGAGGGCATCTGTGGAGCAGCGGGGCGCAGCTGGGGACCCAAGTTCTACATGGCAGGAATAGAGGGCATGCCCAAGCTGGGAGGTCGCATGCATTGCCCCTGTTGTCACATGTGACTCATCCCCATCTCTCTCTCTCCTCATTGTCTCTTCTACCCTTCTTATCCTGCCAACAGAGGGCATCTGTGGAGCAGCGGGGCCCAGCTGGGGACCCAAGTTCTACATGGCAGGGATAGAGGGCATGCCCAAACCGGGGGACCGCTGCTCCCAGTGCACGTGTGGAGCTACAGGGGGACTTCTCAACTGCAAACGGTTGGCTAATTGCAAGACGCCCCAGAGCTTTGGGAGTGCTGCAGAGCTGGCTATCGTGCTGCAGAATGTCTAGTGTGACAGCGGTTGTAGCAGCGGCTGTGGCACGCGGGGGACCGGTGCTCCCAGTACCCGTGTGGGGCAACCGGGGGTTGCTCAACTGCAAGCGGCTGTCCAACTGCAAGACGCCCCAGATCTTTAGCAGTGATGCTGAGCTGTCTATCGTGCTGCAGAACGTCTAGCAGTGGCGGCTGTATCAGCGGATGTAGCAGCAGCTAAGCGTAGCAGTGGCTTTAGCATCATCACCAATACCATACCATCGACACCAGCAGTGCTCGTAACATCGCCACCGCCATTAACATCACCCTCACAATCAACAACATCATCCCCACTCCCGCATGCTACCACGACAATCCACGACAATCCCGCGTCCATCAGCACGAAAGTAGGAGAGAGCGGCCCTGCCAGGCCAATACCCGTTATAGTGATGCGCGTTGAAAATAGGTTGGGTCGAAAATCTTCTAGTGCCGGAGGGAAGGGGAGGGAAGGGGAGGGAAGGGGAGGGAAGGGGAGGGAAGGGGAGGGGAGGGGATGGAGCCAGGCTATTATTGGTCAGACTAGCCTGACATGTGCTGGGCTGGCTCCCGTGCCTTGTGTGTATGTGCTTGCTTTCAATAAAGAAGGGCTATTTATTCACTGCCACCACAATCCCATGGCCAGCACTAAGGGACAAAGGGGGAGCCAGACTATCATTGGTCAGTCTAGCCTGGCAAATGCTGGGCAGGCTCCCTTCCCTTGCCATGTACGGTATGTGTGTGGTTGCTCTCAATAAAAGGGGCTTGTTTTATTCAATAAGGGCATGTTCCTACGGCCCCTTATCAGGGACACCTCGTATCAGCTTCGCATTTTTTCCTGGTAAAATTTGCGAAGGTTTTTGGGTTTAGGGAAATTTCAGTGTGTTGTGACGCGAGCCTGATAAGAGGTTGGCCTGATAAGGGGCCGTAGGAACATGCCCTAAGAGGTTTCAATTAGAGGTAGTGTCCCACCCACTCTCTAAACCTCTTATTGGAAAAGCTTTGAGAGTCTGTGAGTGCCTGCAATAAGGAAGCGGAGCAGCAGTCACATCACAACCAGCAGACACAAGCAGCAGTCACTAGTAACAGTCAGGAGCAGAAGTCACTAGAAGCAATCCATAGCAGCAGGGTGAGTAGCCTTTTTAATTAAACTTCTGCTCTGTTTTCTTTCCATGTCTCTAACAGCTCGCTACCCAGGGCTCTCGCTAGGATTCTGGCCAGTCTGACAACATGTGTATATATAAAAAAAATGTCTTACGTTCAGATTATGATTTTTTTTGTAGTCTGACGTGTGAGATGCAACTTAAAAATAATCTGAAATATCAGATGAAAATTTAACACTAGTCTGATTTTTTTTTTTTTTATGGTCTACACATCTACACAACTTCTACACACTACTACCTACAAACTTCTAACAGTCTTACTTCTACTTGCTGGACATCCAGATTAACCTACGGTTCAGTCAGAATCGCTTCCACTATAATCCTCACTACTGGTGTCTAGGCTATCAGACAACACTGGAATAGGGTTCTTTTCTTTCCCCCTGCGGCTGAGCCATGGGAACTCTGTGTTGGGCTGAGAAAGCCCTTAGGATCTTTGCAGGGCAGAACTCAAGGGTAGGATGATCTAATAGCGGAAGCGTTAAATAAATGATTGTGAACCACCTTGCGCTTGTATGTGAGAGCAAAGTAAGTTGATAATAATAAAAGAGATACAAGCTTTTATAAAAATACAAAGGAATATGAAGAGATACAGTTAACTGTTTTACTGTTGCTGTTGCGGTTCGATACAGTGTCGACTCGGGCAACTGCTCAGTATCGAGACAGTTGTTTGTCCTTGCTGTCGCGCTGCATTTGTCAGGTCAAAGGTCGCTGACCTTTGACTTTCGCGTAACCTCCAACAGTTATTCAACCTCTGAGGGTTGACTCACCGATATTTCGATACAAGCTACTTCGCTTCTGTCTTGGTGTTTCGACATGACAGAGGCGCCTAAATTAGTTGTTTCCAACACTCCCCTTCGCTTCTGGAGTGTCGCTGCAGGTGACGTGGCTCTGTCCAGTCATCAGCATGCAATATTCGAACTTCGACTTTCCGAGCTTCTTGGTCAAATGATCAGCTGCCATCTCGGATGTGGGGCGGTAAGACAGCTCGAGTCTCCCCTTCTCGATCTCGTCCTTCACGAAGAAATATCGCAGGGCGATATGCTTCGTCCTGTTCGCAAATCCATTTTTGTTGGCTATGCGAATTGCCGACTGGTTGTCACAAAATAGGGAGAAGCTGGGTAACTGGGCCAGCTTTGCTTCCTCCAGAAGTTCGCGAAGGTAGAGTCCTTCCTTGGTGGCTGAGCAAAGTGCGATATATTCAGCTTCAGCTGAGGAAATGGCGATTAATTCCTGTTTGCTCGACTGCCACGAAATAGGTCCGATAGGCTCGAGACGGTAGATGTAGCCTGTGCGCGAGCGCCTGTTGTCAGAATCTCCGGCGTGATCGGCGTCGACGTAGCCGATTAGCTTGGGCGTTGTAGTTATATTTGTCAAACTTATATGCTATAGTCTGTGTAGGCTGTAGTGGGGTAGACAATATGGGGTACAACACTTCTAGGTTTTCCTACTTGTACCCACCTGTTTCCTAATTCATTCATTCCTCATTCTTAACATGGTATAGAGCAGGTTCCCTCGTGGGAACGCTTCTCAGGGCCCACCACCTAACTCGATCTTTTTTTTCTGCCCGAGGAGTGCCCCGTAGGCCGCCCTCACGTCGCGCCCTCCTAGAGGCCCCTCGCGCCACCCTTAGCGGCCCCGTCGCCATACTTAGCGACCCCGTCGCCGCCCCTCTAGGCCCCTCGCGGCCCCTTCACGGCCCCGTCGCCGCCGCTCTAGGCCCCGTCGCCGCCGCTCTAGGCCTCTCGCGGCCCCTTTACGGCCCCGTCGCCGCTCCTAGCGGCCCCGTCGCCGCCCCTCTAGGCCCCTCGCGGCCCCTTCGCGGCCCCGTCGCCGCCACTTCCGGCCCCGTCGCCGCCCCCTCTAGGCCCCTTACGGCCCCTTCGCGGCCTCGTCGCCGCCCCTCTAGGCCCCTTGCGGCCCCGTCGCGGCCACGTAGCCGCCCCCATCGGCCCCGTCGCCGCCCCCAGCGGCCCCGTCGCCGCCCCCATCGGCCCCGTCGCCGCCCCCAGCGGCCCCGTCGCCGCCCCCAGCGGCCCCGTCGCCGCCCCCAGCGGCCCAGTCGCCGCCCCCAGCGGCCCCGTCGCCGCCCCCAGCGGCCCCGTCGCCGCCCCCAGCGGCCCCGTCGCCGCCCCCAGCGGCCCCGTCGCCGCCCCCAGCGGCCCCGTCACCGCCCCCAGCGGCCCCGTCGCCGCCCCTGGAGGCCCCGTCGCCGCCCTTCGCGGCCACCTCGCCGCCCTTAGCGGCCCCGTGGCCGCCCCTAGCGGCCCCATCGCCGCCTCTACCGGCCCCTTCACCGCTGAGCCGCCCAGCAGCTGAGCAGCTGTCCACCCAGCAGCCGAGCCGCCGAGCCGCTGAGCCGCCCAGCAACCGAGCTGCCGAGCCGCCCAGCAGCCGAGCCGCCCAACAGCCGAGCCGCCGAGCCGCCCGGCAGCCGAGTCGCCGAGCCGCCGAGCCGCCCAGTAACCTCGCAGCCGAGCCGCCGAGCCGCCCTGCCACTGAGCTGCTACTGTTCCTACCGGCGCGCCCCGGCCCTACTTACTCGGACTGGTGAGATCCCTCCCTGCTAGGCCACTGCAGTCATGGCTACCCCCAGTGTCCTTACACATTGCTCTCTCTCTCTTGCTGCTTTTCTCTTGTCACTCACCTTCCACTCTCAACTCCCCTTGCTCCCTCGCTCCCTCAACTCCCCCCTCTCTTCTTCTCTCACCTCTCTCCTTGATCATGCGCTTCCTCTTTACTCAGGCCACTGGTGGACACGTGGCAAGCTCACAGAGCGCCACGTCAGCTTCTCCCCACCCCACAAATCCCTTAACGTCCTCTCTGCCTTCCGCCGAGCCATCCGCACCACTCTGCACCGCTTTGCATCGCGCCATATGACCAACAAGACTGTCATTATCACCACCTCTTCCCCCAACCACTTCTCCCATAAACCCTCCTCTCCCCATTCTCATGACCACACAACCAACTCCCACTCCTTTCAAAGTACCGCACTGAACTCCCTAGAATCCCCACTTGGCCAAGACTCTGATTCCTCTAGACACTTAGCTAAGCGGCGAAGATTGCTTGAGACAAGCAGTGCAAAGAAGCACTCTAAGAGCAAAAAGAGCAAATCCGTTAAGAAACGCGGGCAGTGCGATGCGGCGGAGCCTGTGGAGAATGAGGAGGAGGCTTTTAACGAGTACGAGGAACAGTGGGAGCGAGTAGAGCGGTTGAATGCGGTGGTGAGGGAGGAGGTGCGGGAGTATCAGAAGACGCAGAGGGAGAGAGAGGACAAGAGGAGGAAGAGATTAGGAGAGAGCGAGTCCGGGAGCAGGAGGAGGAAATTACTGCTGCTGGTTGGTGGTTCAACAGCAGCAGCAGAAGCAACAGCAGCAGAGGAAATTTTCTCCAGGCGGAAAGCTTTGCTACATGCAGGGCGGCAAGCGATGCTCAATGCAAACAGCTCATTGCAAATCGCACGCTTGTCGCAGCACGGGGGCACAGCAGGCTGGGCCTTACAGCAGCAGAAGGCATCAATGCAGCAGCAAGGGCTGCGGGAAAAGGAAGGGATGTTGCACAAGGAAGGGTTGCGGGAAGAGGAAGGGTTGCGGCAAGAGGAAGGGTTGCGGCAAGAGGAAGGGTTGCGGGAAGAGGAAGGGTTGCGGCAAGAGGAAGGGTTGCGGCGCAAGGAAGGGTTGCGAGAGGGAGAGAGGGTGGAGAGGAGAAGGCTAGAGGGAGCGAGAGTGGAGAGCAGAAGGCTAGAGGAACAAAGGGTAGAGAGACAACGACAGGAAGTGCAAAGGCCAGATGGAGCAAGAGTGGTGCTGCTAGAAGTGGCAGCAATGAGTGTGATGAGACATGACGGGCATCCAGGTGTCTTCTCGGGATTGGCTGGCGGCCAGGCTGACTGCGCCCACTGGTGCTTGCCGGGCGTGCCCGACGCTTGGAATGAAAGAGATCTCCGAGAGGAAGTTGCTCCTGGGGGAGGGGGGGATGGGGGGGACAAGAGGACCAGCGTGAGATGACAGGGGGGATGGGTGTAGAAGAGAAGCAATGCATGTGGTGGGTGTGGCTGTGAGACGGGACAGGTAGAGAGTGGCGCCTCTCAACTCGTCTGTGCGTGGGGCCCTTAAAAATGATCTCGGTGAGGAAGTTGCTCCTGGGGGGAACGGGAAGGACAGGAATGGGCTGGTTAGGCAAGAGAGCAGGGAAGCAATGCACGGGAGGTGCAGAGGGTCACGCAGAGAGAGGTGCAGAGTGAATGCGATTTCGTGCAGAAGTTGCTCCTGGGGCGAGGGGGCAGGCGCGATGGGGGATGTAGGAGGGGGGAGGGGGGATGGGGGATGGACGAGGGGGGATGGAGGATGGGGAATGGGGAAAGGAGGGGGATGCGGGATGGGCAGGAGGAAGAGTGGGGGGGGAGGGATGGATGGAAGGAACGCGGGGGTTGGCAAGTCAGAGGAGCTGAGCAGGGGAGTGATGCATGTGCGGTACAGAGGGGTGTGAAGGAGTGGAGACTAAAAGTGAAGGTGGTCTGCTGAAACTCGTCCCTGGGGCTCGTTGAAAGATTCTTCCCTGAGAAATTGCTCCTGGGGGAGAGGGAGTAGGATGAGACACTTTTGGGCTTCTTGAGACTCCGGTTTTAAGGGGGTGTGAAGCGGCGCCTTTGAGCTCATCCTTGGGTTACTTGAAGAGATCTCCGTGAGAACAATTGGGCCAATGGAGGTCTCCTACGTACGAATCATACCTCCTTGGAATCTCCCCCTCCCCTTGGGATTGCCGGCTCTTGTGTGGCACAACAGCGAATTTACCTGAGATTAGCGAGGGTAACGTTGCAGGTGTCCCATCTGATCACCCGCTCCACCACGTTCGCCCGCACCACCTCGGGATTGTCGCCACACCGGGGGTGCGAGTGCAGCATGCACGCCATGCTCTCAAACATGTTGCGCATCATGCTGTCCCCTATGTACGCCACACGTGTCATGGGTCTACCTCCCCCTCCCCTTCCCCCTCCCCCTACCCCTCCCCCATGCGCCATGCTCTCAAACATGTTGCGCATCACGCTGTCCCCTATGTATGCCACACGTGTCATCATTCCATTGGGTGTCATTGCACCTTCCCCTCTCCCATGCCGCACGCCCCGCAGCGCGTCACACCACGACCGCTCCTTTCCCCCCACCTCCTCCCGTACCCCCCAGTCCTCCCGGCCGTCCCCGCTCCTCTCCCCTCCCTGCCGCCACGCGTATCGCTCAAACCTCGTGTCGTTGCGGCCGTTGGATCGGCAGTTCTGGCCGGGGAAGATGAACGGACAGGATGCAGCGGAGTAGAGCGGCCAGGATGCATCTTTCTCATCTACCCACCGCCACCCCCACTCCCCTCCCTTCCCTCTCACCACTCCCTCCCTTTCCTCCCCTTCCTTCCCTCCCTTTCCTCTCTCCCCTCCTCCATTCCCTCCTCCCTCCCCTCCTCCCTGCCCTTCTCCTTCCCCTCCCCCCAATCCCCTTCTCTCGCCCTCCCCTACTCCCATTTCTCCTCTGTCATCCTCGTCCCTCCTTCCATCCACGCTTCCCTCCTTGCCCCCCTCTCCTCCTCTTTCTCCTCCCTCCCCCCCCTCCCTCCGCCCATCCCCCATCCCCACCCCTCTTTCCGCGCCCTCTGCTTCCCGCGCCGCCTCCTCGTCCCCCGAGGCAGCGCGCAGCGCTTCAGGCGCTTTGTCCGCCCCTTGCTCCCGCGCGTGGAATGCCGTGGCGAGCGCTGCGTCTGGCGCAATAGACGGGCTAGCAGGGTTTGCGCGCTCCTCCCCTCCCTCCGCATGCTCCCCTTCCGCCTCCCCCTCCGCCATCGCTGATTCTCCCGCCCCTTCCTCCTTTCCCCCTTCCCCCATCTCCGTTTGCCCTTCCGCTACAGCTACATCGTCGCGCCACGTCAGCATGGTCCCCCCTTCGCGGCGCCCTCCGCCCCTTGAAGCGCCTTCTGACGTCATCTCCATCAGCTGCCGCGCGGAGAATCCGCCGCGAATCGCGGACGGTCCGCCAAACACGGTGAAGAAGCCGTTTGGCCTGCCTAGGCTATCCGACGACTCTGAGACGGTATCCCCGCTGTTAGCGCCGCGATCGTCGGCGTGATTCGCGGCGTTGCGGAGAAAAGCCGGCCACAAGCCGGCGCACCCTAGAACGACGAGGAGAGCGAAAAGGCGGGGAAGGGATACGCAGCTCGCCACAGCTGCTCGGGCTGAAGACTTCGGCGAACCCTTGGCGAATTGCTGCGAAGGTGTAACTGTCGCCTGAGATTGGCATTGGTCGGCTGGCGGTTTTGGAGAGACGCGAAACATGGAATCGCGACGTTCGCTAAATTTAGGGTCCATGTTAACCCGACACTGTCGACGGTACTTCGCTACAGTTCCTGTGCGACGAGGTGCTTATACGGATCGTTCTCGAGGCAGCGTAAAAGAGAAGTTGCTGACGTGAAAGGCAAACGGGGCAGCGAAAGATCTTACACACGCGCTACGACGAGCGCCTGTGATGCGCTTCCTAACACCGCGATCTCCCTTAAAACTATTGGGAAACCATTGTGCACAACGGCGGCTAGCCAGAGCGCCGCAGCGGCTGGGGTTAGCCGTCGGTAACACGCGCGGATGTCACGCACTCGCTAATATTCGCCAGCGCAAGGGGAGCGCGATTCGCAATCCACCCAGCTAGCGCTCCTTCCGCTGCCGCGCTGTTCAATCAATTCTCGCCGATTCACGAAAGCGAGACGGGTAAGAGCATCGAAAATGATAAGTGAGATAATTATGACGTCCATGGACGGGACAGCAAGGAAGGCGCGCTTTCCAACGAGGAAGGTGAGGTAAGGTACTGTACCACGGCAACTGCTTGAAGACGGCGGCGCTAGTCGGTTGAATGACGTCAACCACACCACGCGCCGCGACGCGACATGGCATGGGGAGGGGGATTGCTCTGGTCCAGAGCAGCAACTGTGTGGTGGTGCTAGGCTGTATCCGAATTCAGGCGAGCGCTTTCACGAAGAGTTACATTCGTTCGCAAAGGCTTGGGGTGTTGACGAAACAGAATATGTCCACGATTCTGGATGGGTTCACTAGAAGCATCCCGCGAATCTTGAGCTACATGCACACTTCTACATAAGAACAGAGAGTGAGAAAGATATGTGAACTGTAGACAGGCATCTGCCCAGGTGGGTGCACACTTTCAGCAATTCCCCATCTTACTTCTGGGAATTGAAAAAATATACACCGTATTCTGTAAATCATGTACTGAAACGATGCGACTCTTGTCGAGTTTCAACAAAAACATCCTCCCCACCTGCTGCCATGGTGTACGAGTTGCTTTGTGATCACCAGTTGACATATGAACCACTTATCTCCGCGCGAGTAGGGGTCACACAGCTGAGTTTCCCAGCGTATGGCTAGGGGCGTGTGGAATGAAGCTTCCAAACGGACTGAAATGGTGCGAGGTTTCGGGATGATGTGGAACAAGCCTGTGCCTTATGTTTCAGAGCTGGTACGGAGCGGTATAGTGTGGTGAAAAATTGGAGCGGAACTTTTTTGTTCTCGTTACTATGCTACCCCGTTTAGGCAGCAGAATGAGTCGCTCTTCTCTCCTCCTCGCCTTACTACTGCTCACCCATCTCGTCGCAATCTCCTCGTCAAATCTCCACCGTCCATTCAGCACAGGCCGTAAATCACGCAATCTCCTCTCCTTCAAGCATTACCGAACTCGTTCGTTACTATTCTCGCAACAAACTGCAGCGCAACGATCGTCGCTCGCACGACCAGTTTCCTCGCCCGTTCCGATAGAACGACGGCTCCTTTCCAACGAAAGTTTCACAGCAGATCGCCATTCGCGATCCGTCGCACAGGCGGAGTCTGTTTTCGAGCCACCAACTCGGCGGAAGCTTGGCGAATTCCCGCGCATTCCCGGGTCCCTCGCGAAAGCAGAGCCGAATCCGACTGTCGCAGCGTCGCAGCAGGATTCGCGTGCGACAACAGGCGACGACCCGATAGAGCGTGCGAATGTCGTGGGGAGAGCCGAACTCTATGTCGCGGATGGCATGGGATCCGGTAAAGAGGCCTCATCCTCGTTATTATCGTCTTCTGTGCTGACGGAGAACAATCAAGGCCCTCTACTAGCGGAGGTCAAAGTGGGTTTGGATGGATTGGTCGTGGAATCGCCATGTGACACTAACGAGGGGTTCTGGGAGGAGGATTCGGATTGGCCTCTTTATAAGGCGGGAGACTGTCCCCTCATTTGGCACACCGGGAATCAGTGCATGGAAAACGGCAGGCCGGATACTCTCTACCAGCGGCTTCGTTACAAGCAACCTCGGTGCCCCGCCCCGAAGCTCAACGGGAACACTTTGTGCTCGTTAGTGGCGAACAGGAGCGTCGCGTTTGTGGGCGATTCGTTAACGGAGAACATGTTCGAGTCGCTCATCTGCCTGCTACACCGCTTCCATGGCTCCCCAGAGCCTGTGAGCGTGGGGCAGCAGGAGCGGGTGCTTCGCTGGCCTGCTTGCAACGCCACTGTCGCCTTCTACTGGTGAGGCTTGTACGGTGGGTATGCTTATGGTTGTGAACAAGGGGCGAGGGAAGTGAGAGAGGGGGGGAGGGGGGATAGTGGAGGGCTCCCCGGAGCCTGTGAGCGTGGGGCAGCACGAGCGGGTGTTTCTCTGGCGTGCCTGCAACGCCACTGTCGCGTTTTACTGGCGAGTCTTGTACTTATGAAAGGGTCTGGACGGGAAGAGAGAGATTGGAGTGGAGGGCTCCAGTGCTCCTGTGCCCGTGGGGCAACAGGAGCAGGTGCTGCGCTGGCCAGCTTGCAACACCACTGTCACACACTACTGGTGAGGCTTTTTGGTAGAAAAAAAGAGAGGGGGTTTGAGGGGGAAAGGAGACAAAGGGGAATGGAGGGCCTATTGGGTGTTGCTGTTCAAGTAAAGCAACTGGCAGTAGGTGATGGAGCCTCTGAGGGCTCCCCACAAACGAAAATGGAAGGCTCTGTGGTGCGTGTGTGGGGCAGCAGGAGCACGTGGTGCAGTGGCGAGATGGTAACGCCACGCCACTGTCACATTCTATTGCTGAGGCTTGTACTCGCAAACGTGGGTGAGGGGGAAGGTGGGGGATCTGTGCCGGCAGGAGAGGGTGCTGTGCCGGCGTGCTTGCCACGCCATTCGCGTGCTACACTGGCGAGGCTTCCACTGCTACCCTTTCTACCTTTTCCCCACCCTCTCCTTGGAGCGCCTGTCTCACCAGCAGATCGACATACATTTTTTGAGGCGCCTCAAAGGTAGACCCCATCCGCCCTTCCTTCCCCCACCCTCTCCTTGGAGCGCCTGTCTCACCAGCAGATCGTCAGACATTTTTTTAGGCACTTCAAAGGTAGACCCCATCCGCCCTTCCTTCCCCCACCCTCTCCTTGGAGCGCCTGTCTCACCAGCAGATCAGCAGACATCTTCCAGTGAGGAGCAGTTTTTAGAATCTAGGCTTTAAGCAAGTAGGAAAAACGGTGTAAAAAAGAAACACTAGCTAGTAGCCGAGAGACTGTGAAACTGGAGGAATTCTCGTCAACAACCCCTCACTCCCGCATGCTCCAGGAGTGCGTATCTCACCGAGGCCTGGGCAGTGCCGAGCCACAGGCCTCTCTCAGTGCCGAGCCACAGGCCTGTCTCAGTGCCGAGCCACAGGCCTCTCTCAGTGCCGAGCCACAGGCCTCTCTCAGTGCCGAGCCACAGGCCTCTCTCAGTGCCGAGCAACAGGCCTCTCAGTGCCAGGAGTGCATACCTCACAGGCCTGTGGCTCGCAGTGCCAGGAGTGCATATCTCACAGGCCTGTGGCTCGCAGTGCCAGGAGTGCATATCTCACAGGCCTGTGGCTCGCAGTGCCAGGAGTGCATATCTCACAGGCCTGTGGCTCGCAGTGCCAGGAGTGCGTATCTCACCGGCCTGTGGCTCGCAGTGCCAGGAGTGCGTATCTCACAGGCCTGTGGCTCGCAGTGCCAGGAGTGCATATCTCACAGGCCTGTGGCTCGCAGTGCCAGGAGTGCGTATCTCACAGGCCTGTGGCTCGCAGTGCCAGGAGTGCATATCTCACAGGCCTGTGGCTCGCAGTGCCAGGAGTGCATATCTCACAGGCCTGTGGCTCGCAGTGCCTGGAGTGCGTATCTCACCGGCCTGTGGCTCGCAGTGCCAGGAGTGCATATCTCACAGGCCTGTGGCTCGCAGTGCCAGGAGTGCATATCTCACAGGCCTGTGGCTCGCAGTGCCAGGAGTGCGTATCTCACAGGCCTGTGGCTCGCAGTGCCAGGAGTGCATATCTCACAGGCCTGTGGCTCGCAGTGCCAGGAGTGCATATCTCACAGGCCTGTGGCTCGCAGTGCCAGGAGTGCGTATCTCACAGGCCTGTGGCTCGCAGTGCCAGGAGTGCATATCTCACAGGCCTGTGGCTCGCAGTGCCAGGAGTGCATATCTCACAGGCCTGTGGCTCGCAGTGCCAGGAGTGCATATCTCACAGGCCTGTGGCTCGCAGTGCCAGGAGTGCATATCTCACAGGCCTGTGGCTCGCAGTGCCAGGAGTGCATATCTCACAGGCCTGTGGCTCGCAGTGCCTGGAGTGCATATCTCACAGGCCTGTGGCTCGCAGTGCCAGGAGTGCGTATCTCACCGGCCTGTGGCTCGCAGTGCCAGGAGTGCGTATCTCACCGGCCTGTGGCTCGCAGTGCCAGGAGTGCGTATCTCACCGGCCTGTGGCTCGCAGTGCCAGGAGTGCGTATCTCACAGGCCTGTGGCTCGCAGTGCCAGGAGTGCGTATCTCACAGGCCTGTGGCTCGCAGTGCCAGGAGTGCGTATCTCACCGGCCTGTGGCTCGCAGTGCCAGGAGTGTGTATCTCACAGGCCTGTGGCTCGCAGTGCCAGGAGTGCATATCTCACAGGCCTGTGGCTCGCAGTGCCAGGAGTGCATATCTCACAGGCCTGTGGCTCGCAGTGCCTGGAGTGCATATCTCACAGGCCTGTGGCTCGCAGTGCCAGGAGTGCGTATCTCACCGGCCTGTGGCTCGCAGTGCCAGGAGTGCGTATCTCACCGGCCTGTGGCTCGCAGTGCCAGGAGTGCGTATCTCACCGGCCTGTGGCTCGCAGTGCCAGGAGTGCGTATCTCACAGGCCTGTGGCTCGCAGTGCCAGGAGTGCGTATCTCACCGGCCTGTGGCTCGCAGTGCCAGGAGTGCGTATCTCACCGGCCTGTGGCTCGCAGTGCCAGGAGTGCGTATCTCACAGGCCTGTGGCTCGCAGTGCCAGGAGTGCATATCTCACAGGCCTGTGGCTCGCAGTGCCAGGAGTGCGTATCTCACCGGCCTGTGGCTCGCAGTGCCAGGAGTGCGTATCTCACCGGCCTGTGGCTCGCAGTGCCAGGAGTGCGTATCTCACAGGCCTGTGGCTCGCAGTGCCAGGAGTGCGTATCTCACCGGCCTGTGGCTCGCAGTGCCAGGAGTGCGTATCTCACAGGCCTGTGGCTCGCAGTGCCAGGAGTGCATATCTCACAGGCCTGTGGCTCGCAGTGCCAGGAGTGCATATCTCACAGGCCTGTGGCTCGCAGTGCCAGGAGTGCATATCTCACAGGCCTGTGGCTCGCAGTGCCAGGAGTGCGTATCTCACAGGCCTGTGGCTCGCAGTGCCAGGAGTGCATATCTCACAGGCCTGTGGCTCGCAGTGCCAGGAGTGCATATCTCACAGGCCTGTGGCTCGCAGTGCCAGGAGTGCGTATCTCACAGGCCTGTGGCTCGCAGTGCCAGGAGTGCGTATCTCACCGGCCTGTGGCTCGCAGTGCCAGGAGTGCGTATCTCACAGGCCTGTGGCTCGCAGTGCCAGGAGTGCATATCTCACAGGCCTGTGGCTCGCAGTGCCAGGAGTGCATATCTCACAGGCCTGTGGCTCGCAGTGCCAGGAGTGCGTATCTCACAGGCCTGTGGCTCGCAGTGCCAGGAGTGCGTATCTCACCGGCCTGTGGCTCGCAGTGCCAGGAGTGCGTATCTCACAGGCCTGTGGCTCGCAGTGCCAGGAGTGCATATCTCACAGGCCTGTGGCTCGCAGTGCCAGGAGTGCATATCTCACAGGCCTGTGGCTCGCAGTGCCAGGAGTGCATATCTCACAGGCCTGTGGCTCGCAGTGCCAGGAGTGCATATCTCACAGGCCTGTGGCTCGCAGTGCCAGGAGTGCATATCTCACAGGCCTGTGGCTCGCAGTGCCAGGAGTGCATATCTCACCGGCCTGTGGCTCGCAGTGCCAGGAGTGCGTATCTCACCGGCCTGTGGCTCGCAGTGCCAGGAGTGCGTATCTCACAGGCCTGTGGCTCGCAGTGCCAGGAGTGCATATCTCACAGGCCTGTGGCTCGCAGTGCCAGGAGTGCATATCTCACAGGCCTGTGGCTCGCAGTGCCAGGAGTGCGTATCTCACAGGCCTGTGGCTCGCAGTGCCAGGAGTGCATATCTCACAGGCCTGTGGCTCGCAGTGCCAGGAGTGCATATCTCACAGGCCTGTGGCTCGCAGTGCCAGGAGTGCATATCTCACAGGCCTGTGGCTCGCAGTGCCAGGAGTGCATATCTCACAGGCCTGTGGCTCGCAGTGCCAGGAGTGCATATCTCACAGGCCTGTGGCTCGCAGTGCCAGGAGTGCATATCTCACAGGCCTGTGGCTCGCAGTGCCAGGAGTGCATATCTCACAGGCCTGTGGCTCGCAGTGCCAGGAGTGCATATCTCACAGGCCTGTGGCTCGCAGTGCCAGGAGTGCATATCTCACAGGCCTGTGGCTCGCAGTGCCAGGAGTGCATATCTCACAGGCCTGTGGCTCGCAGTGCCAGGAGTGCATATCTCACAGGCCTGTGGCTCGCAGTGCCAGGAGTGCATATCTCACAGGCCTGTGGCTCGCAGTGCCAGGAGTGCATATCTCACAGGCCTGTGGCTCGCAGTGCCAGGAGTGCATATCTCACAGGCCTGTGGCTCGCAGTGCCAGGAGTGCATATCTCACAGGCCTGTGGCTCGCAGTGCCAGGAGTGCATATCTCACAGGCCTGTGGCTCGCAGTGCCAGGAGTGCATATCTCACAGGCCTGTGGCTCGCAGTGCCTGGAGTGCATATCTCACAGGCCTGTGGCTCGCAGTGCCAGGAGTGCATATCTCACAGGCCTGTGGCTCGCAGTGCCAGGAGTGCATATCTCACAGGCCTGTGGCTCGCAGTGCCAGGAGTGCATATCTCACAGGCCTGTGGCTCGCAGTGCCAGGAGTGCATATCTCACAGGCCTGTGGCTCGCAGTGCCAGGAGTGCATATCCCAGTGCCCCCCAATTTCGTCCCCCTTCCTCCCCTCCTCCCACCGCCTTCGTGCACGCCAGGAGCGCCTATCTCACCAACCTGTCACTGACCGTGCCAGGCGAGCACAGCAAGGGCGTCTATCTCACCCCACCCTCTCCCGCCAATTCGCTCCCCTCCTCCCCCCTGTCCCAGGAGTGCGTATCTTGCCAACCTGTCGCTGACCGTGCCAGGCGAGCACAGCAAGGGCGGCCAGCTGGACCTGAGCCACGTGGACATGCACTGGGGCCGCCACGTGGCAGAGCATGACACGTTCGTGATCAACACAGGTACTCTGACGCAAATCATTTGGAGATGTCCCCCCCGTGTCGTTTCTTTCCAAGGTGACTTTTGAGTCGACTCAAAAGTCACCTCAAATCATTTGCAGATGTTCCCCCCGGTGTCGTTTCTTTCCCTGTACCTCTCCGCATCTCTCTCCCCATGTCTCTCCCCATCTCTCTCCCCGTCTCTCTCCCTCCCTCTCCACTTATCTCACAGCCCACTGGTGGTCGCCCCAGCACCTTTGGCTAGGAGGCATCCCCTTGTCTCCTTGTTCCTGCCCATCTCATTCCCTTTTCCCGCCCGTCTCCCCATGTCCCCGTGTCTCTCTCCTCATTCCCTCTCTCTTCGTGTCTCTCTCTCCCCGCATCTCTTGCTCCCTCCCTCCCCACCTATCCCACAGCCCACTGGTGGTAGCCCCAGCGCCTCTGGCTAGGAGGCATCCCCTTCTCTCCTTGTTCCTGCCCATCTCATTACCTCTCCCCGTCTCTCTTCCCATCTCTCTCCCTGTGTGTGTCACTCTCTCTCCCTCCCTCTCCACATACCCCACAGCCCACTGGTGGTCGCCCCAGCGCCTTTGGCTAGGATGCATCCCCTTCTCTCCTTGCTCCTGCTCATCTCATTCCCTTTCCCTGTCCTGTCCCCCTCCCCCTCCACATACCCCACAGCCCACTGGTGGTCACCGCAGCCCCTCTGGCTAGGAGGCATCCCCTTCTCCCCACCCTACTCCTCCTTCGCCTTCCCCACCTCCCTCCTCTCTGCCTATCTCACTGCTCTTAACACCGCACTCTCTGCCTTTTCCGTCTCTCTCCCCATGTCACCCTCCCTCTCCACATACCCCACAGCCCACTGGTGGTCGCCCCAGCGCCTCTGGCTAGGAGGCATCCCCCTCTCTCCTTGTTCCTGCCCAACTCATTACCTCTCCCCATCTCTCTCCCCCTGTCCCTCCCACAGCCCACTGGTGGTCACCGCAGCGCCTCTGGCTAGGAGGCATCCCCTTCTCTCCTCCTTACTCCTCCTTCGCCTCCCCAACCTCCCTCCTCTCTGCCTATCGCACCGCTCTTAACACCGCACTCTCCGCTTTCTCCTCTCCTGAATGTAGTAACAAGCTTGTGGTGGTTACCACCAGCGTGCCTGGCCACAAGGAGTCACCTTCCTCTAATCAATGCTCCTACACTACCCCGCTTAAACCCTCTCTTGACGGGAATCAGACGGTTAAATGCCCGGGTTCGCACATGGATGGGTTCAATGCGGTGGTGAGGGGTGCAGTGGAGTACAGGAAGGCGAGGGGGAGGCGGGGTTGGGCGGGGGCGGATGCGATTGTTTTGGATATTCATGCGGCGTCGGTGTGGCGACAGGATGGGCACCCGGGGGTGTATACGGGATCGAGTACAGTGGATTGTGGGCACTATTGCTTGCCTGGTGTGCCTGATGCTTGGAACGAGATGTTGCTGGGCCAGCTATGGCTGAAATCAAGGGAATAGAGCATATATGGTACACGTGCTGTGTGCAGAGATGTAAATATACCGCAAGTCGAATCTTTGCAAGAAGTAGGTGCTTGACCTCTCACTGCAGTTAGATATATACAGCCGTGAATCTACCATTTACTCTCAGACGATTAAGATGACCACCTGCTGTCATAGTTTTAACTAACCTAAACTATGACAATATCATGCGCTCTATGGTGAGTTCAACTTATCGCATCCCACCGCATATCACCACCACACCAACAATCCAGCTCGTTTTCACCAACCGCCCACTACCTGTCGCGGCCACACTCTGCCCTCTTGTTACACCTGTTGGTCTTCGCCCAGCCTTGCTTCTCCACGCCAAATCAGCGCAGCGCCCACGCAACCAAACGGAGCGCAGCTATTTCGACCTCGATGTCGATCCCGTGACGCGCTTCCATTGGCCAATGTCCCAACCCAAGCATGCACAGCCAGCCAGTTCCACAATCTGCGAGTCGCATGTGCACATCGAGCTGTCGCGTGGGGGAAATTGGCCCCGCCCCACACCAACCATACCATACCATACCATACCACCACGCCATAGTAGTGAGTGTGGGATGAAAATCACCCCAACCCATCCCAACCCGCTGACCATGATAAGCAAAAGTCAGCAAACCACCATTGAATTGTAAGACTTATCGTGTGTTGCTCATTCAAATAAACCTGCAGACCGATTGCTGGTTGTCCTTTCAGAACTGGCAGCAAGCAGCGCACTGATAGGTCGCTAGTGTGCGTCTGGCTCCTAACGCGCCGTTCCATAATTCTATGATAAGCGTAAACGCGTCGGTTCCCCTAGTTCACTGGTAGCCGAATGTGAAGAGAGGATACCTCTTCCACGGATAGAAGTTTTGTCTAAGTGGCGTTAATTTCGTTTCCATCGTGACGACAAGCTACTTCAATTCGCACAAATGGCGCACGCTTCTCATCGTTCCGATGCCGTACTAACATCACAAGTACTCCTATTAGCGCTGGTCATTTCGCTCTTGAGATTCACCGAAGCATCATCCACACCCTTCTCCCTCACCTCCTTCCTCGAGTCCTTCACTGCATTGCACACCAGCGAATCCTCTCAAGACCGCACAGAAACCCTCTCCGGCTCCTCTCATCACCACGTCGCGAGGAGGCGTCTAGCTGGCATCACGGGATTGGTCAAGAATATCGAGCGGGTCGAGCAGGCGGTGTTCGAGCCGCAGCCGATTCAACGGCCGCCACTCCCAAGCGCCGTCGGGCGCGTCGAGCTTTACATCGATGACGGCATGGCCGTAGATGGCGCGGATGCCGCCGACGACGTCATGCTCTCACGCGCTTCTCCGGAGGGCGCCACGGGACCCGCTCTTCTTCCGTTGGACGACTATCTGGTAACCGACGTTTCGCCCGTCGCGAAGAAGCGGGTGTTGGAGCGGTCGTCGCAGGGGGGCGCGGGTGGTAGCACCGGCAATCCCAAGGAGCGCACGAGCTGCTCCATGGAACGCGGCTCGTGGCAGGTGGATCCCACGTGGCCGCTGTACGACGCCACGTGTCCTTTCATCTACCCGAATCAAAACTGCGTGAAAAACGGCCGGCCGGACCGCGTGTTCGAGCGCGTCCGATGGACAACCCCTGGCTGCCCGCTTCCCACGCTGAGAAAGCGCACGCTCTGCAGCCTCGTCGCGGGAAAGAGCATCGCATTCATAGGCGATTCTGTCACGCGAAACACGTTCGAGTCGCTCGCGTGTCTCATGTACGGATTCTACGGGATGCCGGAGGATCTGGCGGGGATCAACATGTCGTACGGGCTGGAACGCGGGTTCGTGTGGCCGTCATGTAACTTCACCCTCGCGTTCTATCGCACGAATTTCATGGTGCAGTTGACCCTGGACGATCCCAGCAAGCCCAAGGGAGGCGGCGTGATGGATTTAAACAAGCCGGACGAGCGATGGATGAGGCGACTGGATCAACACGATATCTTCGTTATAAACACAGGTGAGGAAAAAGGATATGTTTATGTCTATGATATATGATACTCATCACGTTCATTGTCTAATACTACTGGAAAATCCCTCATACAACCACTTCTGTATGCTTTTTGCTGATCATTGTGTGATGTTGTGTGGAGATTTGACCCTTGCTAATCTGTACTTTGTCCTCCTGTCTCCCATCTCCACCACGTGTCCACAGGTCACTGGTGGACCGAGCAGAAGATCCACGGCTCGGGCTTCCGCTTTGCGCCACCCCACCAGAAGCTGTCGGTCGCAGAGGGGTTCCAGAAGGCTTGGGAGATGACACTGAAGGTCTTTAAGAGCGACCGCATGCGAGGCAAGGTGCTCCTTATTTCCACTAATTCGGCAACCCATTTCACGGGCCAGGGCTATAAGAGCGAGTGCCCGCACACAGCTCCGATGAACGCCACGGGGTTCCTTAATGACCGGTTTATCAGGAACTACATGACGATGGAGCCTTATAATGGGGTGATGAGGAAGCTTGTAGCGGGGATGCATGGGAAGGAGAGGGCGGAGGGGAGAACGCAAGGGGCGAAAGTGGTGCTGCTGGATCAGGCTCGGCCGACCCTGTTCAGAAGCGACGGGCATCCGGGAAAATGGGCACTTCTGCCCAATGGGGTGAGGGACTGCGGACATTTTTGTCTGCCCGGCGTGCCCGATGTGTGGAATGAGATGATGCTGCAGCGGCTGTGGGTGCTGGATGAAGCACTGCGGGATTAAGGGCGGGTGGATGGGGGAAGCAGTGAATGCACACAAACTTGCACCATGGATCATATCTGGCAAGATGGGTTTGATTCCATTGTGCCACCCTCCCTGTGAGTGCATCTGAATAAAGCATGTGCCATGTGGATTTGGGTCCATAATTAGGAGCACAAGAAGGACCAGCCATGGCCATGCGTAAGCGACTGCCTGTATGATGAAGCGGGATGGGCTACTAATACGTATCCCGCTTCAAAGCTTGTTATCAATATATTGTGTTGAATCCTAGTACCATAACTTGCAAAGCCGAACTATAGTAAACATATTCTCTGGCAGCTGGGTGCAGTGTGTTCGTTCTTGCCTGTGTAGCACCTCTGCATACAACGCCCTCTCTGCGCCCTCTTTGCGCTGCCCTCATGTTCTCCTTTACTGATGAAGGTATTAAGACTGTCAACATGGAAGCCATCAGAAGGCAGCGAACAACATAGACAGTGTGAAGTGAAAGATGTACAGTTTGTTTTTTTTGTGTAGGCCAATGAATGAAGATTCTGAACCACATCGTGTAACATTGAGTGCCAATAAAAAGAACGCTATGTGAGCGCATGATATATTTTGACAAATCCATGTGAGCACATCAAAAGAACATGTGTAAGGAAAATTCATTTTCCTTACTTCGCGCCCCTGCTTACCGCGTACAAGACCATTCCTGCCTGTTGGGCTGAGAAAAGCCCTTAGGATCGTTTTCAAGACTAAAGTCTCAGAGTAGTGATGTATTAGCGGAAGCATAATAGTGAACTAATTGAACCACCTTGCACTAGTATGTGAGAACAAGATAAGTTGACAATAGCAAAGAGATACAAAGCTTTATATGATTACAAAGGAATATGAAAGGTTTAAATAACTGTAACTGCTGTTGCGGTTCGATACAGCGACGACTCGGGTAACTGCTCAATAGTGAGTTAGTTATGTGTCCTTGCTGTCGCGCTGCTTTTCGGCGAGTCAAAGGTCGTCGACCGTTGACCTTCACTTAACCTCTTGCTGTTGTCTTTCTGACAACCGCTTTGGTTGACTCGATGTTGCTTCGTTGTAGTTTGCTTCGTATACGTTGTAGTGTTCGACACATCAGAAGCGCTAACTATATGTTTCCAACACTCCTCTTTGTCAGAATCCCAACCACTAGACCATTTGGATAAAAGGGCATTTTAAGTAGCGGGTCAGTGCGCCCATAACCCCCAAGGACAACGAGTCTGTAACCCTTCCCTAGGATCAATCGGGGATCACCAGTGGACCTCTGACACCCCCCCGCACTAGGATGCCCGAAGTGCACATACTGGGATTCGAACCCGAGACCTTCGCTCTGATACCATGTCAGAATCCCAACCACTAGACAATTGGGATAAAAGGGCTTTTTAAGTAGCGGGTCAGTGCGCCCATAACCCCCCAGGACAACGAGCCTGTAACCCTTCGCTAGGATCAATCGGGGATCACCAGTGGACCTCTGACACCCTTCGCTTCTGGAGTGTCATCGCCTTCGTTGCTGGTGACGTGGCCTTGTCCAGTCAGCAGCATGCAGTACTCGAACTTCTGCTTTCCGAGTTTCTTGGTCAAGTAATCTGCTGCCATCTCGGACGTGGCGCAGTTGTCAGAAGAATGAACGAGAATGGATGAACTATGAAATAGTTGGGTACAAGTACTAACCATAATTGGGTTGTACCCGTTGTAGGCTACCCCACTATAGCGTACACAATGTAAGCAATATAACATTCTGACACACCCCCATAGGCGAAGTGGGGGAGAACAAGCGGTCACAAGACCAGTCAAGAAAAGCAAAGCAAGCTCAGGGTGGATCACATGTCAGAATATATTGTATATATATATTTCTGTATAACTGCATATAGTCATAGCTGTAGTGTAGTTACTGTTTTAGTCCTTGTAGGTGGTGCACCCTTTGCCATCTCTCACTCCTATATCTTGTACCTTGCTTTCTTAGTGCATCATTCCTTCCTTGCTATCTCAACTCTCTCGACACTACTTGCTATGGCTCACACTATTTTACCAGGGTATTAAGAGCAGGCCCTTCCTAGACCGCTCACTGTTTTGGGCCCACCACCTGCTGCACTACGCGCCACCCTCGTGTGGCCCTTCTCTCGACATTAGGCCCCGGCCCGTCGCTCGTGCCCGTCGCCCCTAGGCCCCGGCCCCGTCGCCCCTAGGCCCGTCGCCCCTCGGCCCCGTCGCCCCTAGGCCTCAGTCCCGGCCCGTAGCCCGTCGCGCGCAGCCACTAGGCCCGTCGCCCTTACGCTCCGGCCCCCCGGCCCGTCGCCATTAGGCTCCGGCCCCCCGGCCCGTCGCTCGCGCCCGTCGCTCCCCTAGGCTCGGCCCCGTCGCCCGTCCCTCGCGCCCAAAGTCCCTAGGCCCCGGTTCTGGCCCGTCGCCCGTCGCGCAACGCCCCTAGGCCCCGTCGGCCCCGTCGCCCGTCGCTCCCCTAGGCACGGCCCTACGCCCCGCGGCCCCCCGTCGACCAAGGCCCCTTGGCCCCGTCACTCGCGCCCGACGCCCCTAGGCCCCGGTTCCGGCCCGTCGCCCGTCGCGCAACGCCCCTATGCCCGTCGGCCCCGTTGCGCCCGCCGCCCCTAGGCCCGTCGGCACCGTCGCCCCTAGGCCCCGGCCTCGTCGCCCAAGGCGCCGTCGCCTGCGGCTCTGTCTCCTCGCCGTCGCCCCGGCCTCGTCGCCCGAGGACCTGTCGCCCGCGGCCTCGTCGCCCCTTGCCTCGTCGCCCGAGGACCCGCCCCCCCAACTTCGTTCTCCCTCTCCCTGCTGCGCGTGCAGCAGAAAAGGAGGGGGGGGGGGGGGGGGGGGGGGGGGCGGAAGGGAGTTGGGGGCGCGGATCATGGAGGGTGAGGGGGTGGCAAGAGGGGTGCAGTTCCGGGGGGTGGCTGACCTAGGGGGTGGCAGGAGGGGTTTCTGCAACACCAGCCACCCACCACCTCCTCCTCTCTCTCTCCCTGCCGCACCTTGTGTTGGGAGGGGGGGAGGAGCTTGGAGGTTAAGGGGGTGGCGGGGAGGGGATCTGCAGTACCAGACCCCCCCCCCCCCCTTCTCCTCCATCCCCCTGCTGCGGGTGCAGCAGTGGGGGGGAGGGGATCTGCAGCACCAGCCCCCCCCGCCCCCTCTTCTCCTCCATTCCCCTGCTGTGGGTGCAGCAGTGGGGGGGAGGGGATCTGCAGCACCAGCCCACCCCCGCCCCCCCCCCCCCCCCCTTCTCCTCCACCCCCCTGCTGCGGGTGCAGCAGTGGGAGGGAGGGGATCTGCAGCACCAGCCCCCTCCCCCCCCCCCTTCTCCTCCGTCCCTCTGCTGCGGGTGCAGCAGTGGGGGGAGGGGATCTGCAGCCCTGTGCGCCCCGCGCGCCCTGCTGCCCTGCTGCCCTGCAGCCCTGTGCGCCCCGCGTGCCCTGCTGCCCTGCTGCCCTGTGCGCCCCGTGCGCCCTGCAGCCATGCGCGCCACGCGCACCCTGCTGTCCTGCGCGCCCCGCGCGCCCTGCAGCCCTGTGCGCCCCGCGCGCCCTGCTGCCCTGCAGCCCTGTTCGCCCCGCGTGCCCTGCTGCCCTGGAGCCCTGTGCGCCTCGCGTGCCCTGCTGCCCTGCTGCCCTGTGCGCCCCACGCGCCCTGCAGCCCTGTGCGCCCCGCGCGCCCTGCTGCCCTGCTGCCCTGTGCGCCCCGCGCGCCCTGCAGCCCTGCGCGCCCCGCGCGCCCTGCTGTCCTGCGCGCCCCGCGCGCCCTGCTGTCCTGCTGCCCTGCGCGCCCTGCAGCCCTGCGCGCCACGCGCGCCCTGCTGTCCTGCGCGCCCCGTGCGCTCTGCAGCCCTGTGCGCCCCGCGCGCCCTGCTGCCCTGCAGCCCTGTTCGCCCCGTGCGCCCTGCTGCCCTGCAGCCCTGTGCGCCCCGCGTGCCCTGCTGCCCTGCTGCCCTGTGCGCCTCATGCGCCCTGCAGCGCGCCCTGCTGTCCTGCTGCCCTGCGCGCCTTGCGCGCCCTGCAGCCCTGCGCGCCACGCGCGCCCTGCTGTCCTGCGCGCCCCGCGTGCCCTGCAGCCCTGTGGGCCCCGCGCGCCCTGCTGCCCTGCAGCCCTGTTCGCCCCGCGTGCCCTGCTTCCCTGCAGCCCTGTGCGCCCCGCGTGCCCTGCTGCCCTGTGCGCCCCGTGCGCCCTGCAGCCCTGCGCGCCCCGTGCGCCCTGCTGTCCTGCTGCCCTGCGCGCCCTGCAGCCCTGTGCGCCCCGCGCGCCCTGCTGCCCTGCAGCCCTGTTCGCCCCGCGTGCCCTGCTGCCCTGCAGCCCTGTGCGCCCCGCGTGCCCTGCTGCTCTGCTGCCCTGTGCGCCTCATGCGCCCTGCAGCCCTGCGCGCCCCGCGCGCCCTGCTGTCCTGCTGCCCTGCGCGCCTTGCGCGCCCTGCAGCCCTGCGCGCCACGCGCGCCCTGCTGTCCTGCGCGCCCCGCGTGCCCTGCAGCCCTGTGCGCCCCGCGCGCCCTGCTGCCCTGCAGCCCTGTTCGCCCCGCGTTCCCTGCTGCCCTGCAGCCCTGTGCGCCCCGCGTGCCCTGCTGCCCTGCTGCCCTGTGCGCCCCGCGCGCCCTGCAGCCCTGTGCGCCCCGCGCGCCCTGCTGTCCTGCAGCCCTGTGCGCCCCGCACGCCATGCTGCCCTGTGCGCCCCATGCGCCCTGCTGCCCTCTGCACGCGCATCTGCGGCCCCATGCACAGCCCCTACCCCCTCCCCCCCCCCCCCCCCCCCCTTCTCCTCCCTCTCCCTGCTGCACGTGCAGCAGTTTGGGTGGGAGGGGAGGGGAGGGGAGGGGAGGGGAGGGTGTGAGGGGGAGGTTGCACCTACAGCGCCAGCCTGCCTCCTCTCTCTCCCAGCCGCACCTGCTGCTGTGGGGGGAGTGTGAAGTGGTGGGGAGGCTCAGGGGATGTGGGTGGTGGGTAACACAACTGCCGCAAATGTCGCCACGCCTCCTCCTCTCCCTCCTCACTGCTGCTGCTGCTGCTGTGCGGGGGGAGGTTGAGGGGGTGCTGTGAGTCCAGCTGTAGCATCAGCCGCCTCCTCCTCATTTGCCCTCTCCTTCTTCCGCTGCGCAGGGTGTACCCCTTCAGGGGTTGTTATGCACATGGCTATTCCTGCATGCAGTTGGGGGGTGTGTCAGAATATATTATATATATATTTCTGTATAACTGCATATAGTTATAGCTGTAGTGTAGTTACTGTTTTAGTCCATGTAGGTGGTGCACCCTTTGCCATCTCTCGCTCCTATATCTTGTACCTTGCTTTCTTAGTGCATCATTCCTTCCTTGCTATCTCAACTCTCTCGACACTACTTGCTATGGCTCACACTAATTTAACATCACAAAGTCACCACACAGTCCGAGCACAAGCAAAGGGCCACAAGGCCAGTTCACATACAGAGTTATATAAAGAACACAAACAATACAGTGATCATACCCTAGCAAGTGGAAGCATGCAGGTATATATATAGATCACAGTACAAGCAAAGTCACGCAGTGAGCAAGTGAGGCAAAGTAGGCACAAGGCCTAACACAGTAGCAAAGCGCTGATGATCACCAGGCGGAAGTGCCTTGGTGAATATATCAGTAGTGTTGGCCCTAGTGGCCACGTACGCAAGACGAAGCTGGCCACGCTGCTGCAACTCTCGAGCAAGGAAGTAATGCAGAGCGGTGTGCTTCGTTCTGTGCTCCAGTCTGTGCTCCTGACACAAGGCAATCATGGCCTTGTTGTCTACGTACAGAACTGGAGAAGAACGAGGCCGCTCTCCCAGGTCGGTCAGCAGGTAGGTGAGCCAGCGTAACTCCTGTGCAGCCATGGCCCCTGCGTAGATCTCAGCCTCACAATTGGATCTGAGAACAGAAGACGAGCGGGTAGACCGCCAAGAAACAGAGCCGGAGCCAAGGCTAAAAGTGTAACCCTGTGACGACTGCTGCGTAGCCAAGTCGTCAACCCAAGAAGCGTCTGCGTGACCAGTGAGGACAGCTGGACCCCGTCCTCCAAGCACGAGACCCATGAACGATGTACTGCACAAGTAGCGCAACACCCTCTTAGCGACCTCCCAGTGCTATGGTCGGTGTCTCCCGGGCGCAACGTAGCGTGCCAGGATGCTAAGAGGGTTGGCAAGGTCAGGTTGAGTGCAGGTCATCAGGTACATGAGGCAGCCCACAAGCTTTGGATACGGGCCACTCGGCTCTACGGACTCGTCCGAAGGTGGAGCTGAGAGCGAGTGACCGGTAGGCAGAGGAGTGGACTGTGGCGAGGAGTACCGGAAGCCGAAGCGCTGAAGGACCTGGTGCACCATGTGTGACTGAGTCAGGGTGATGGTGCGCCGTGCTCTGTCCCGGGTGATCTGCAATCCAAGATAGCTGCGCAGCGCACCCAGGTCAGTGCAGGTGTGTCTCTTTTGCAGCTCCGACTTGACAAGGGTCAGTGCCTCAGTGTCAGCAGTGGCAAAGACCAAGTCGTCGACGTACACGAGGACGTAGAGCGGCGGCAGCGAAGTGTCGGTGCGTAGAAACAGCGTCGGGTCAGCATTCGAAGGAGCAAACCCAAGAGCCGCAAGCGTCGTCCTCAGTGTGTCGTGCCACTCACGAGGAGCCTGGCGGAGACCGTAGACTGGCCGCCGGAGGCTCCACTGGGTACCTGCAGGAAACGACCCAGTGAAGCCAGGTGGGCGGCGCAGCCAGATCTCCTCGTGCAGGCTACCCTGTAAGAAAGTTGTGCTGAAGTCAAGAGAGTGCAGCTCGTAGTCACGCTGTGCTGCAACGTGCAGCAGCACCCGAAGAGTAGTCATCTTCGGGGTGGGGGAGAAGGTATGGAAGAAGTCGACCCCCTGTCGCTGACTGAAGCCTCGAGCAACGTAACGCGCCTTGAAGGCAGGCGGAGAACCCGGCGGCCGCTTCACCCTGAAAATCCACATGCCATCGACTATGTTCGCCTCAAGAGGAGGAACCTCGTCGACGTAGGTGCCTGTGGACTTCCAGGAAGCCATCTCTGCGTCCATGGGTGTCTGCCACTGAGAGGAGTTCTCACCCGCGATCGCCTCAGCGTAAGAGTGCATGGTAGGGATGTCAAGTGCATCTGGGTCTCCCTCAGGGCAAAGCAGCATGGATGCGAAATGAGGTAAAGCAGCCGCAAGACACTCAAAGTCCTCCTGCCTGTCCTCAAGGACGTTCGTGCCAAGAGCAGACTCACCTCCAACGGACGGAGGACAGTCAGACTTAGACTCAGCAATAAGACTTGTTGCGTAGTCGAGACGACAGGTGGCAGCAAAGTCAACAAGCTCAGCAATTAGGGCAGACGCAGCAGTGGACTCAAATGAAGGGTCAGTGACAACAGTGGCTAGAAGACGAGGGACAGTAGGACTGGCAGCACGAGCTAAGTCAGGCTCAGGGTTAGGAACGGCAAAAAGAGAGGACGCAGGAGGAGGCGGCAAGGGAAATCGCAATGGAACAGAGGAAGGACGAAGTGCCATAATGTGAGTGCTGGGGACGGGAGGAGGATGTGGACGAGAAACACGACGACCAGTGCGAACAACGCAAACAGGCGAGGTAGGACGAGACTCAAGCTCACGAGGCTCTGTAAAAGTGTCTGTCTGCTAAGAGTAAGGAGAAGAAGTAGGCAGTGAGGAGTCAGGCTGTAAGTGTGGCTGCGTCTGGTGAGGCGGTGGACTCAGTAAGCTAGGAGGAAGCTCAGTAGAAGACGGGAGACTAAGAACCTGGCGAAGGACCGAGTCAGGTGGCGGCACAGTCGACGGCTGTGGCGGAACGAAAAACGGTCGCCACTGCACGGTGCCTCCAGCACCAGTACCGCCAGCTCCAGCACCCCCAGCACCAGCACCTCCATCTCCAGGGTCTCCAGCTCCAGCGCCTCCAGCTCCAGCGCCTCCAGCTCTAGTGCCTCCAACTCCTGCGATTTGCTTCGGAGATTCTTCCGTGGTCTCGGAGAATGGCTCGAGTGGAGCGCCACTGAGGACCGAGACCTATGATAACGACAGTGACGAACGCTTCTTCGGATATTGATCTGCCGCATCGAAGGAGTCTATCGCGCAGACCTCGACAGCGACTGATTTACCGATATGCCATTCCCTTTTCGCCGGGTTGCATTTAGACCGTTGTTAATTGCGCCATGAGACGAATTTGATTAACGCTGTCGGTTGCTTGATACAGGTTCTTCAGGCGGTTGTACGCAAGCTCGGCGGAGTTACCGTATCCGCGATAAGACCGGATGTTTTGCTGCTCGTTTGGCGTTATGTTTCGCAAGAGTATGTTGTACGCCATTAGTGACTGATACGTGTACTGCTGTTTGTCGTACTGCGTCTTGTGCGTTGGATATGGCAGGGAACCGTCGAAGAAGCCAAGGATTTGAGCGCCTTCCATCACCAGCTCAAACTCAAAGGACCAGGCATAGAAATCCTTGCCGTCGAATGGCGTTGTTGTTTGGAGTTTAAGGATGTGTGCAAACTGTGACTGCAGTTGAAGTGCGTCCAGAGTCTTTTTTTCTTGTCCAGGTGGGAGCCGATTCAGCATGAAGCTGACGGAGCCGCGTTGAGGCTTGTACGGTGCGAAGGTAGGCTGCTGATTTCCACGCGCAAAAGGTGAATCGTCAAGGCTCATGGGAGTGACTCCGTTGTTGTTGTCGCTGTTGTTTGACTGCGCAGGTGCTGCTTGTTGATGTTGCTCGTAGAACGACATGAAGGAGAAGAACTTCTCCATCATGCTTGGGTTGAAGCCGGTTGCTTGATTAGCAGGAGTTTCAGTGGACTCAGCAGCCGGTCCTTGGGTTGTGCCTCTCTCTGTCTGTAGTCCAGAGGCTGGCGGTGGAGTAGGAGTGTTGCCGGGAGATCCAGTAGACGAGCTTCTTTCTTTCTGCGTAGCCATGCCTTCTGTTGTTGTAGGAGCTTGAACAGAGTTGAGTTTTGTCTTGCTAGCTCTCATACCATGTTGGGCTGAGAAAAGCCCTTAGGATCGTTTTCAAGACTAAAGTCTCAGAGTAGTGATGTATTAGCGGAAGCGTAATAGTGAACTAATTGAACCACCTTGCACTGGTATGTGAGAACAAGATAAGTTGATAATGGCAAAGAGATACAAAGCTTTATATGATTACAAAGGAATATGAAAGGTTTAACTAACTGTAACCGCTGTTGCGGTTCGATACAGCGACGACTCGGGTAACTGCTCAATAGTGAGTCAGTTATGTGTCCTTGCTTTCGCGTTGCTTTTCGGCGAGTCAAAGGTCGTTGACCTTTGACCTTCACTTAACCTCTTGCTGTTGTCTTTTTGTCAACCGCTTTGGTTGACGCGCTGTTGCTTCATTGTAGTTCGCTTCGCATACGTTGTAGTGTTTGACACATCAGAAGCGCGAACTATATGTTTCCAACACCGCCATCGGCACCCAACAGTGAAACGTTACCCGCTCGCGACACTCGCCTCGACTACGACTCCCGCCACTGTTCACGATGCGACCCAAACTCACGGTTCGGTTGGTAACCCGCGCTCCGGACCTCCGCCTCGACATTTCCCAACCTCAGCGTTAGGCCCGTAGCGTGTCAAACTTATATGCTATAGTCTGTTTAGGCTGTAGTGGGGTAGTTCTTATAGGGTACAACACTTTTAGGTTTCCTACTTGTACCCACCTGCTTTCTAGTTCAGTCATTCATTCGTTCCATATTCTGACATAGCGCACCCCATTTTCTCGCGTTACCGTTACCATGCTAGCTTTGCTATATATTCTTCGCTCATGCCTTCGCTCATTGTATTGTTTTGCTTCGATAGTGCAATTCTCGCTCGCTTGCTCAATTGCACTCGTAACACTTGGTATTCAGAGCCTACGATCTCTTCTCTGACCGCACCCCCACCTTCGCTTCCCCACTATCTCAATTTATGGAGGGGGTAGACGTCTCTCAGCGTTCAGGCACCGCCGTTCGAGGTGCTCTCTCGAAAGCACGCACGGCCACGACTGAGGCTCTCGCTGAGCTTGCCCGACACCCCCGCCATGGCCGACCTCAGTCTCGCGTCGTTGACGCAGGAGCAACTCGACCGGCTCGTCCGCCAGCTTGAGGATTTGGTGCTCAAAATCGCGACACTCATGGCGGAACGTGACTCCGCCCGTCAGCAATCAACGGTGAATGCACCAGCACCATCACAAGCACCTCCAAATGCACCTGCGCAATCGGAGGAGCCGATGATTATTTCGACCGGCACACCATCACAACATGACAGCGTGGGACAGCGCTCAGGCGCAGCCAGTGATGGCGCCGCCCAATCAATGTCTGGCATGGGGAGGAACAGGGCTATACCAAGCACGAGCAGGCCTCGCGAAGCCCGTCGTCATGTTGAATTTGCGACAACAATCAACAACAACGACATCGTCGCGCCGATGCCGCTCAAACTACAGCGCCCGTCCTGCTTCGACCCGAGCCAACGAGGAGGTCCGACGGTTCAATAGTGGGTCTTCACGATGAACGTTTTTTTCTACGCGAATTACATTGAGTCGGACGCAGCGAAGATCCGATACTTTGTTTCACTGCTAAGGAGCCTCGCCATGGACTGGTGGCTAGTCATCGTGACGTCGCCACGCGCCTACGAGCCACTGTCGCAAGAGGAAGAGCCCACGGGTCCAGCCGTCACCTGGAGTTCGTTATGCAAAACCGCCCAGTACAGCACGTGGGATGCCTGGTGCGCAGGGCTTCGGGCGCGCTTCGAGCCAATCACGACTTCTATTTCGGCGCGTCAGAAACTGCGTACTTGGCGACAGCTTGGGTCGGTCCAAGACTACACCAGCGGTTTTCTCGCTCTGTGTGAGCAAGTCGGCTACATGCACGAGGCGGAGCAGGTGGACCGTTACGTCGGCGGACTAAAGCCGGACATCTCGCACAAGATTATGCTACGCGGGCTATCAAAATTCAACGAAATCCTCGCGCTCGTGGAGAAATTCGACATCCTATGCCGACCAAGACCGGGTTTTTATTACGGACATCGTCCTCGGGGGCCGACCGAGCACGCCACTGTACACGCCGTTGCAGCGAATACAGCTGCTGCGCCGTTCAAGGGGTGTTGCTTTGCTTGCAATAGGCCGGGCCATCGCAAGAGAAAATGCCTAGAGGAGTAGAGACACCGCGGAGCAGAGCAGGGGAGGGAGTCTCAGAGGCAGGGAAACGCCAGCAGTCAGTAGAAAACGGGCCAACTACTAACGAGACAACCTGCTCGCCCAACCTCACCGTCCCTCACCGAGTCACACTACCGATTCACGCTAAAGATCAGGCTCGGATGAATAAGGAGGGTACAACGACGGATTGCCCAATATTGATCTACGGGAAAATATAGGGGACAGCAGTGAATATCTTTATACACGAAGGAGCAAGCCACAACTTAGTTAATACCGCAACAGCACAAAAGCTGCAATTGACGCTTAGCCATTGTTTACCGGAGATTGATGCCTGCTTAATTGACAGCACGCCACTGGCCATGCGGGAAAAAGTGGAGAGAGTAAAAGTCCGCTGTGGGGGGGATTTCGGGTTTACAAAGGAAATGTTCGCGACGACATTGGATGGGCACAACATTTTACTGGGACGTGATTGGCTGCGACGATACAACTTGCGAATCGACTGGACGACGGGTAGCTGCACTGTGCGAAGTAATGGTAACTGGTTCAAATTACCTCGCTGGCAGTCACCTGAGTCTTCGACGGTCCATGTCAACGCCATCACAATGAAACGGGCTGTCGCCGCTGGAGCTGACGTGTACGCGGTGGATATCGCATTGGTAGGAGAAGCAGAGCAGCCGAGTGATTTTCAGAAACTACTAGCAGCCGTACCGCCCGAATTACAGGAACTACTGAAACAGTACCCGGTGATTTTTCAGGACGGCTTGCCGGAGGGGTTGCCACCTCAGCGAGCACACGACCACCGCATAGAACTAATACCCGGGGCATAGCCAACAGTACATTGACAGATGAGACTGACACAGCCCGAGCTCGACGAACTGAGTAAGCAGTTAGACTACCTGTTAGAGAAAAAAAATCATCCGACCGAGCTCGTCACCGTTCGCTGCACAAATACTGTTCAAACAAAAAAAAAAAAAAAGGGGGGGGCGGTTCCGCATGTGTATCTGTCAAAGTTACGAACGAGAATGAATGAACTACGAAACAGTTGGGTACAAATACTAACCCTAATTGGGTTGTACCCCTTAAGGGCTACCCCACTATAGCCTACACAAATGTAAAAGCTATAATGTTCTGACACACCCCATAGGCAAAGTGGGGGAGAACAGGTGGTCACAAGACCAGTCAAGAAAAGCAAAGCAAGCTCACGGTGGATCACAAAGTCACCACGCAGTCCGAGCACAAGCAAAGGGCCACAAGGCCAGTTCACATGCAGAGTGATATAAAGAGAACAAACAATACAGTGATCATATCATAGCAAGTGCAAGCATGCAGGTATATATATAGATCATAGTACGAGCAGAGTCAAGCGGTAAGCAAGTGAGGCAAAGTAGGCACAAGGCCTAACACAGTAGAGAAGCGTTGATGATCACCAGGCGGAAGTGCCTTGGTGAATATATCAGTAGTGTTGGCCCTAGTGGCCACGTACGCAAGACGAAGCTGGCCACGCTGCTGCAACTCTCGAGCAAGGAAGTATCGCAGAGCGATGTGCTTCGTTCTGTGCTCCAGTCTGTGCTCCTGACATAAGGCAATCATGGCCTTGTTGTCTACGTACAGAACTGGAGGCGAACGAGGATGCTCTCCCAAGTCAGTCAGCAGGTAGGTGAGCCAGCGTAGCTCCTGTGCAGCCATGGCCCCGGCATAGATCTCAGCCTCACAACTGGAGATGAGAACCGAAAACGAGTGGGTAGACCGCCACGAAACAGAGCCGGAACCGAGGTTGAAAGTGTAACCCTGTGACAACCGCTGCGTAGCTGAGTCGTCAACCCAGAAAGCGTCTGCGTGACTGGTGAGGACAACTGGACCCCGTCCTCCAAGCACTAGCCCCATGCCTGACGTACTACAAGAGTAGCGCAGTGCACCTTTCGGTGCCTATCGAGAGCCACGTAGCAAGCCAGAAGGCTGAGAGGGTACGCGAGGTCAGGTCGTGTGCACGTCATCAGGTACATGAGGCAACCCACAAGCTCTGGGTACGGACCACTCGGCTCTACGGACTCGTCCGAAGGTGGAGCTGAGAGCGAGTGGCTGGTAGACAGAGGAGTGGGCTGTGGCGAGGAGAACTGGAAGCCGAAGCGCTGAAGGACCTGGTGCACCATGTGTGACTGAGTCAGGGTGATGGTGCGCCGTGCTCTGTCCCGGGTGATCTGCAAGCCAAGATAGCTGCGTAGTTCACCCAGGTCAGTGCAGGTGTGTCTCTTTTGCAGCTCCGACTTCACAAGGGTCAGTGTCGCAGTGTTAGTAGTGGCAAAGACGAGGTCGTCGACCTACACTAGGACGTAGAACGGCGGCAGCGAGGTGTCGGTGCGTAGAAACAGCGACGGGTCAACAGTAGAAGGAGCAAACCCAAGAGCCGCAAGTGTAGTCCTTAGTGTGTCGTGCAACTCGCGAGGCGCCTGGCGGAGACCGTAGACTGGCCGCCGGAGGCTCCACTGGGTACCAACAGGAAACGGCGGTGTGAAGCCAGGTGGGCGGCGCAGTCAGATCTCCTCGTGCAGGCTGCCCTACAGGAAAGGTGTGCTGAAGACCAGAGAGTGCAACTCGTAGTCACGCTGAGCAGCGACGTGCAGCAACACCCGAAGAGTGGTCATGTTCGGGGTGGGAGAGAAGGTCTAGAAGTAGTCAACCCCCTGTCGCTGACTGAAACCTCGAGCAACGTAACGCGCCTTGAAGGCAGGCGGAGAACCTGGCGGCCGCTTCACCCTGAAAATCCACATGCCATCGACTATGTTCGCCCCAGGTGGGGGAACCTCGTCGACGTAGGTGCCTGTGGACTTCCAGGATGCCATCTTGGCATCCATGGCTGCCTGCCACTGAGAGGAGTAAGGACCCGTAATCGCCTCTGCGTAAGAGCGCGGGGTCGGGATGTCTGGTGCATCCGGGTCTCCCTCAGGGGCAAGCAGCATGGAAGCGAAATGAGGTACAGCAGCTGCAAGACACTCAAAGTCCTCCTTCCTGTCCTTAAGGACGTCTGTGCCAAGAGCACACTCACCCCCGACGGACGGAGGACAGGCTGACTCAGACTAAGCAACAAGAGCAGTGGCGTAGTCAAGACGATAGGCAGCAGCAAAGGCAACCAGCTCAGCAACGAGGGCAGACGCAGCAGCAGACTCAAAGGAAGGGTCAGTGACAGCAGTGGCGAGGAGACGAGCGACAGAGGGATTGGCAGCACGAGCGCGGTCAGACGCAGGGTCAGGGACCTCAGGAAGAGAGGACTCAGGAGGAGCAGGCAGAGGAACACGCAGTGGAACAGAGGAAGGACGAAGTGCCATAGCGTGCGTGCCAGGGACAGGAGGAGGACGCGAACCAGGAACGCGACGAGCAGTGCGAACAGGCGAGACAGGACGAGACGCAGGCTCACGACGCTCTGTAAGACCGCCGGACTGCTCAGTGTAAGGAGAGGGAGCAGGCAGTGGAGAGGCCGGTTGCAACGGCAGCTGCGACTGGTCAGGCGGTGGACACAGAAGGGGAGGAGTAAGGCTACGAGAAGACGGGACACCAAGAACATGCTGAAGCTGGGGAACGAAGTACGGTCGCGGCCGCACAGTGTCTCCAGCATCTCCAGCTCCAGGGTCAACAGCTCCAGCTGCTGCAGCTCCAGTGCCTCCAGCTCCAGCTCCTCCAGCTCCAGCGCCCTCAACACCACCAGTCTCGGCAGCTCCATTACCCCTGGTACGAGCACCTCCAGGACCAGCAGTACCTCCAGCACTTCCAGGACCTGCAGTAACTCCAGCACCTCCAGCTCCGGTAGCTCCACTCCGACGACGCGCTCGCCGAACAAACCATTCACGCAGCTGCTGGGGAGACAGCCGTGGCGAAGCACCAGCAGGACCTCCAGACGAAGCAGCACACCGAGGCTCAGCACCCCCAGACTCCGCACCCTCCGACTCAGCACCCCCAGGCTCAACACCCTCAGGCTCCACACCCGCAGGCTCAGCACCCCTAGGCTCCTCACCCCAAGGTTCAGCACCCCCAGACCCAGCACCCTCAGACTCCGCACCCCCCGGCTCCGCACCCCCAGACGCAGCACCCCCAGACGCAGTACCCCCAGACGCAGCACCTCGAGCAGCACCGGAGACGACAGCTACCTCAACAGGCGCAGGACCAGGGAGAGGGTCTATCAGAGACACACCTGAGGGAGCAGGACCCTGGGGCGGGAGGGGGTCTACCGCAGGGGGACCGGGAGCAAGGAAGAGCGGCGGGGGCGGGGGAGGGGCAGAGCGGTAGGGGAAGAGACGGTAAAAGGGAACTGACTCGTCAAACGTAACGTCCTGAGAAGGGAAGACACGGCGCGAGGTGGGGTGGTAAAACTGCCAGCCAGGCGCGTCAGGGACAAAGCCAAGGAAGACGCAGGGGATAGCACGAGGGGAGAGCTTGTCCGCGGACGTATCGCGAACAAAGGCACGAGAACCCCTGACCCGGAACACCGACGCATCGCAAACCTCCCCCGTCCAACGCAGTGTGGGCGAGGTCTCCGGCAAGGAGACACGCGGCCAGAGGTTGAGCTGATGCGCAGCGTACCGGACCGCAAACGGCCACAGAAAATGGGGAGCAGCCGCATGGATCATGGAGGTACGAGCGACCTCCATGACCAAGCCAATGCGGCGCTCAGCAATCCCATTTTGCTGAGGGGAGTCCGGAAGCGTGAACGATTGGAGAATGCCCTCCCCACGACAAAAGTCCCGCAAGAGGTTGGAGGAGAAATCACCACCTCTGTTAGAGTGCAGACGCAGAACAGGAAGGTCCTGGCCGAACCACTCGCGGAGCTGGGCCCGGACCGTGCGGATCGAAGGGATCAAGACATCAACGACCTGACCCTTGCTGCGCAAGGGGAAGACCGTGGTGTACCGCGTGTAGTCGTCAACGACCAGCAGAAAGCAACGCTCGCGGTCCTGTCCACTGACGCGGGCTGGGCCCCACACGTCCATGTGGAGAGTCTGCAGGGGAGCAGTCATCGAGGGAAACGAGGAGGAGTGAGGAGCGTCGCGCTGCCGCCCCTTGACGCAAGGAAGGCAGGGCAGGGCAGGCGAGGGCGGCAGGGGAGGCAGGGACTTGGGAAGACCAGAGACAAGAAGACGAGAGTGCATGCCACGAAGGCGTGGCAGGGAGGGGTGACCAGGCGGTGGTGCCACAGAAGAGTCTGGTGCGACAGGAGGCGACACGAGCAAGAGGCGGCTACCTGAGGAGGCTTGGTAGTGAGTGTGTACAGACTCGACCTTGGCCGACGAGTGAACGTGGCCAGGTGACGCCCCGTCCGTGTGCACGTGCAGATCGACACACGCTGACCCCCAGGAGTGGTGGTAGTGACCATCGCATCATGGAGGGCAGCGGTACTCACCAAGTTCGTAGAGAACGAGGGGAGGTGAAGACCTGACAGTGAGCCGGACGGAACTGCCGGACACGGGAGGCCAGTGGAGGAACGGGCAACGACCGGGCCCCTAGAGGGGTCAGCCGGTCTGACCAGAACAGGTGCAGGGAGAGGAGTGAGAGTGGTGCTGTCACGAAAGAAACAGCGCGAGGCGCCTGAGTCCAACGTGAAGGTGTGCAAGGCCTGAGCAGGCGCAGTACCAGGGAGAGTACCAGACTCACTAGCACCTAGAGCAGCAGCAGCTATACCTAGGTCAGGCGTCACACACCGGTAACAGTCACCCTCAGCACTAACAGACAAAGCATACATAGCAGAAAGAATAGCATCAAAGTCTAGGTCAAAGATAGGAATCCTAGACCTAAGCAGATCTGCCCAGCGAGGGAGCTCGACGTCGTCACCAAACTCAGCACGCCAAGCGTCGTCGAGGCGGGAGAAGCAGCGGTGCTGAGTGTGAAGCCGCCCGCATGTCAGACCAGCACGGTCACCCGTGCGAATGACATACGGGCAGCTGACACTACCCCCAGACGTCCCACGCTACAAAAACCACTCACGAAGCTGCTGGGGCGACTGGGTCTCGCTCCGACGCTGCTGCTGCTGATGCTAAACCTCCAGAACCACCACGCCGAGCGCCAGGCCCACCGCCACCAGTCCCAGCGCCGCCACTACCGCCACTCACACCGCCGCCTCCACCGCCGCCACCAACTCCCCCACTCCCGCCACGACTCCCACCGCTGCCACCACCTCCACTGCCTCCACTACCTCCACCGCTGCCCCCACCACCACTCCCGCTGCCCCCTCCACCACTCCTGCTACCCTTGCCCTTGCCGTTGCGGCGCTTCGCACTAGCAAAAGCAGCTCCGACGTCCTCAGCACCAGGGACGTCGGCAGCAGCGGCAGAGGCGTAGGAAGGGGCAAGGGGGGAGGGGGAGCACCCCTCAAAGAAGGGCGGGTGCGGAGTGCCACGAGCAGCACCTACAGCAACTGCACTAGTCTCAGCTGCAAGGAGATGCTGCTTGAGGAGGTCAACAGTGAGGGAGGTGGGGTCAAGGGAGAGAAAGTGGTCCCTGACAGAGAAAAGAGAGTCAGGGAGGTGAGTGACTATGAAGTAGAGGGTGATGAACATCGGGGGCTGGTTCCTGTCAAGGAACTCAGCAGGGACGGTGGCGCGGTAGCGAGCGTCGCTAGTGCGCAGGTGGGAAACCAGGTCCTCTACTGTGGCTATGGCTGACAGCTCGGGGAACGGGTAGGGCAGTAGCAGTCGGCCTAGAGCAGCAGTGGCAGGCGAGGAGTAGCGAGCTACGACTGCGGCGTACAGTGCCTGTGCTGTCCTGTGCTGTCCGAAGTGAGCGCATTCAGCTAACGGCAGGTGGTTGCGAATGGCTAAGCGGGCAGCAGCGTCGCGAGTAAGCCACTGTGAGCGAGTCGCACTGTCAGCTGTGGCGGGAGGGGTAGTAGCAGCGCTTGACGCTAGGTCAAACAGCAAAACACTGTCCTTAGAATCGCTTAGTATGTACAGCTGCAGATCATCAAGCCATGTGTCAAACTGAATCGGTCTGCCGTCATGATCAAATGCTAGAACTCGAAGCGAAGCCATCGGGGCACAGTACGTAGTAGCAGCAGTGGCAGCAGTAGCAGTTTCAGCAGTAGCAGTAGCAGCAACAGCAGTAGTAAGAGCAGCAGCTGGGGCCGAGGGGCCTAAGGTCAAGGGGCCGAGGGGCCAAACACGAAGGGGGGGCCGAGGGGCCGAGGGGCCAAGGGGCCGAGGGGCCTGGGGCCTAGGGGCCAAGGGGCTGAGGGGCCAAGGGGCCTAGGGTCCGAGGGTCCAAACACGAAGGGGGGCCGAGGGGCCGAGGCTAGGGGCCGAGGGGCCTGGGGTCTAGGGGCCGAGGGGCCAAATATGAAGGGGGGGGGGGGGGGGGGGGGGGGGGGGAGGGGCGGAGGGGCCAAGGGGCCGAGGGGCCTGGGGCCTAGGGGCCAAGGGGCCGAGGGGCAGAGGGGCCGAGGGGCCTAGGGGCCGAGGGGCCAAACACGAAAGGGGGGGGGGGGGAGGGGGGGGGGGGGCCTAGGGGCCGAGGGGCCAAGGGGCAGAGGGGCCGAGGGGGGCCAAGGGGCCGAGGGGCCAAACACGGGGCCAGGGGCAACGGGGCCGAGGGGCCGGGGGCCTAGGTCGACGGGGCCGCAGGGCCAGGAGAGGAGGGGCCTGGGTCGACGGGGCCGCGGGGGGCCGAGGGCCTAGGTCGACGGGGCCGCGGGGTCGAGGTCGACGGGGCCGCGGGGTCGAGGTCGACGGGGCCGCGAGGTCGAGGTCGAGGTCGAGGTCGAGGTCGAGGTCGAGAGAGAGAGAGAGAGAGAGAGAGAGAGAGAGAGAGAGAGAGAGAGAGAGAGAGAGAGAGAGAGAGAGAGAGAGAGAGAGAGAGAGATAGAGAGAGAGAGAGAGAGAGAGAGAGAGAGAGAGAGAGAGAGAGAGAGAGAGAGGGGGGGGGGGGGGGGGGGGGGCGGGGGCCTAGGTCGACGGGGTCGCGGGGCCTAGGTCGACGGGGCCAGGGGCGACGGGGCCTAGGGGCGACGGGGCCGCGGGGAAGGGGCCGGGGGCCTAGGTCGACGGGGTCGCGGGGCCTAGGTTGACATGGCCGCGGGGCCAGGGGCGACGGGGCCGGAGGCCTAGGTCGACGGGGCCTAGGGGCGACGGGGCCGTGGGGAAGGGGCCGGGGGCCTAGGTCGACGGGGTCGCGAGGCCTAGGTCAACGGGGCCGCGGGGCCAGGGGCGACGGGGCCAGGGGCCTAGGTCGACGGGGCCTAGGGGCGACGAGGCCGCGGGGCCAAGGGCTAAGGGGCCGAGGGGCGAGGGCCTAGGGGCCGCAGGGCGAGGGCCGGGGGCCTAGGTCGACGGGGCCGCGAGGGGCGACTGGCGACGAGGGTCGCAACCAGGGCTGGAGAAGCAAGGCCATTTGGCCTTAATGCCCTGAACATTCCGGGTTACGCTTGGAGCAGCTCGACCGTTTAAAGTGCTAGAACGGCATAGCACCCGTGACAGTTAAGGGCCTTATTTGGGCCTTCCCCTGAATCCAAGTTTTGGTTTCTGTGTTGAGCACACCCCCCCACCCCCCATCCCGCCGCTGCCCCCCCACCCCCTCCATGACTATGCCTACGAACCCCTTCCCTCCTCTCATTTTTTTTGCCTACGATGTAGAGGCTGTAAGATTGTTGAGCGCTGAGTATGCACCTTCCCTCTGCTAAGTAGAAGGCACGTCCTCCTTTGGACATTAGGGAAAGTGACTTTCCTTAGAAGCCCGGATTTGAAGCCTTGATTTTGGCCTCCGCCCGTGAAAATCAGGGCCAGAATTTGAGCACCTCACGACTCAAAGTTTTGGTCCCAGGGACTTCGACAGCCCTGGTCGCAACGGGCCTAGGGCGACCGAGGGGCCGGGCTAGGGGCGACGCCAAGGGGCGACGGGCCGGGCTAGGGATGGCGACGGGCCGGGGCCTAGGGGCGACGGGTGCGAGGCTAGGCTAGCAGGGCAGCAGGTGGTGGGCGCAAAAACAAATGGTCCTAGGAAGGGACCTGCTCTAAAACCATGTCAAAATTACGAACGAGAATGAATGAACTATGAAACAGTTGGGTACAAGTACTAACCCTAATTGGGTTGTACCCCTTATGGGCTACCCCACTATAGCCTACACAAATGTAAAAGCTATCATGTTCTGACAGTATCGACTACAGAGCACTGAACAGGGTAACTGACAAATCGCGATACCTCATTCCCCGCGCTGACGAACTGATAGTTCAACTGCAAACAGCACGGGTCTTTTCGAAAATAGATTTACGGGGAGGTTACCACCAGATTCGGGTCGAACCATCGGACTGCGCCAAGACGGCATTTAGAACTAGGTACGGGTCATTCGAGTACACTGTGATGCCATTCGGGCTGACCAACGCACCGGCGACATTTCAGATGACCATGAACAAGGCACTTAGGCCGCTTTTAGATAAACGGGTGATAGTTTACCTCGACGACATCCTAGTCTACAGTCGTGATAAGCAGCAGCACTTAACAGATCTGGAAGCAGTGTTAAAGCTTTAGACTGGCACATACTATTGACCAAGGGTTCCAAGTGCGAGTTCTTCCAGGATAGGTTAGAATTTTTTGGGCACGTTATTTTGGAGGCTGGAGTTGAGGTCGACCCAAAACAACTAGACACTGTAAAAGCGTCGCACCCCCCAACGAACATCACGGAGCTGCATAGTTTTTTAGGGTTCGTTAATTATGTGTGTAGGTTCGTCCCCGATATGGCACGGTTAACTGCCCCTCTAGCGGATTTACTGCGGAAGGGGGTCGGTTTTACGTGGGGGGAGAAAGAGCATGCTGCCTTCTCTGCCCTGAAAAATGTTATCTGTTCACCGCCCATACTGCGCATCGCCGACCCACACCGCCCATTCGAAGTGGTTACAGACTCAAGCAACATCGCCATTGGAGTCGTACTGCTACAGGATTTCGGCAACGGCCTACAGCCCATCGCATACGAGTCACGAAAACTGCACCTGCCCGAAAAAAAATACCCGATACACGACCGCGAAATGCTCGCGATCGTGCACGGGTTCAAAGTGTGGCGCTGTTACTTGACCGACGCAGACGTGACAGTACGGACAGACCACAAATCACTACAGTACCTCCGCGCACAGCCCCACCTCAACCCACAACAGATTCGCTGGCTCGATTTCCTCGAGTCGAATTTCCATTACACGGTCACCTACAAAAAGGGGGCATCAAACATCGCCGACGCATTGACCCGCCCCACTGCCCAAATCCACGCCAAACTACTCGCCTAGACCAGCCCACTGCTAACAGGACTATTTATCCACGGCTACCAAACATACCCGTTCTTCACCGGAGGAAACTCGCAACAGTTCGCAGCAGCAAAAGGGGTGTATTACGTAAAATCCGGCACTGATAGGATCTGGGTACCGGGCTACACCTTACTACGGGAGTTACTGCTACATGAGGCACATGACGGAGTCACCTTAGGCCATTTCGGAGTAGAAAAAACACGGCAGCAGCTGCAGCAGTATTACTACTGGCCCGAAATGCTGACCGACGTGCAACAACACGTGGCATCGTGTCCCACTTGCCAGCTCATGAAGTCGTCACGACAGCGACCAGCAGGACAGTTGCAGCCGATACCACCCCGAGAGCGTGCTTGGCAGCAGGTGACGATGGACTTCGTCACGGGGTTACTGGCTGAAGCAAGTGGGAACGACGCGATCCTGGTCGTCGTCGATCGGCTGACGAAAATGACACACTTTGCAGCATGTAAGAAATCAAGCACAGCCGAAGAAACAGCTCGCCTCTTCATCACCACCATCGTTCGACTGCACGGGATACCAGCGGCGATCATCACCGACCGCGACACAAAATTTACCAGCAAATTCCGGTGGAACCTGTGGCAGCAGTTCGGCACGCGACTACAGTTCAGTTCATCGTACCACCCCGAAACCGACGGATAGACAGAATGGACAAATCAGACCATGGAACAACTCATCCGAGCCACATGCGACTACCGACCACGTGGGAACAGCAACTGCCACTCATCGAGTTCGCATACAACAACTCGCCATCCGCCACGACCCAACAATCACCGTTTTACCTGAATTATGGACAAGAACCCACAGTACCCATGACCCCGAATCTCGAGAACCCAGTACCACGTGCGCAACAGTTTGCAGAAATATTACAGGCAGCACATACTCGAGCAGCAGAAGCAATAAAAAAATCAAACGTCATCGCTAAGCGCAACATCGACCGCCACCGCCGCCCCGTCACTTTCCAACCCGACGACATGGTATTACTCGACACTCAAAACCTCCGCCTACCCATCACTCCAAAACTCCGCCCCCGATATTGCGGGCCATTTCGCATCAGCCACATGATCACCCCCCTCACCGCCCACCTCCTCCTCCCTGCTGATTGGTACGTCAACCCGTCGTTCCACGTCAGCCTGCTTTGCCCATATATCCCGTCCACCAACCGACTGCCTCGCAACCGCCCCGCCAGCATGACACGACCGCCGACAGAGCCAATCATGACGCCCGAAAAAATATTGAGCCACCGAGTACGTGACCCACGGGGAGGCCGCATGATCGAATTTCTGATCCGCTGGAAAGACCGCACGCCCACCGAAGACAATTGGATTCCCTTGGATAGAATTGAGAACCACCCTGTCCTCATTGAGTATCTGCGCAGCCGAAACTTTCGAGACGTACACGCGCTCTCGTAAGGAGGGCCTCCTTGGGGAGGGGGGTAGTGGAAGGAAAAATCCTTTTCCTTACTTCGCACCCCTGCTTACCGCGTACAAGACCATTCCCGCCATCGGCACTCAACAGTGAAACGTTACCCGCTCGCGACACTCGCCTCGACTACGACTCCCGCCACTGTTCACGATGCGACCCAACCTTGTCAAACTGTATGTTTGTGTTCTCTCTAGGCTACAGTTGTTTAGCCTACAAGAGGTACAACACTTTAGGGTTAGTACTTGTACCCAACTCATTCATAGTTCATCCATTCCTGCACAATTATTCTGGCATGGTATTCAGAGCAAGAAACCTGTTAAGTTTTTAGGGCCCACCGATAGTTCCGCTCGTTCCTGCCTGAAGCGCCCTTGCGCAGTCTAGCCTTGCTCGCACAGTGTCGCGCTGCCCTGCAGATACTCGCACTGCCTGCACCCCGCACGTCGCGCCCTGCTGCAACCTGCGAGTCGCGCCCTGCTGCCGTGCCCAGCGCGCGCCGCCCTGCCCTGCAACCCGCGCCCACCTGCCCTACAGCCCGTGCATCGCCTTCCCTGCCCTTAGGCCCGCGCGCCTCCCTGCCCTGCAGCTCGCGAGCCGCACCTCCCTGCCCTGCAGCCCAGCGTGTCACGCCCTACTGCCCCGCGTGTCGCACCCTGCTGCAGCCCGCGCGTCGCGCTCTGACCTGCTGCAGCCCACGCGTCGCGCTCTGCTGCCCCGCGCGTCGCGCCTTGCTGCCATGCACAGCGTGCGCCCTGCTGCCCTGTCCACCGCGCGCCCTGCCTCGCAGCCCCCGGCGCGCCCTGCCTTGCCCAGCCCGGCCGAGCCGCGCCGCCCAACCCGAGCCGCGCAGCCCTACCTCGATCACCAGCCCCACCGAGCCGCCCTGCTGCTACTACTGCTCCTGCTGCTGCTCGTGCTACTGCTACTGCTGGTGGAGGTGCTGCTGGGAGTGCTGGAGGAGCTGGAGGTGCGACTGGGAGTGCTGGAGGTGCTGCTGGTGCTGGAGGTGCTGCTGGTGCTGGAGGTGCGACTAGGAGTACTGGAGGTGCTGCTGGTGCTGGAGGTGCTGGACCTACTACTGACCGTCACTGCCTGTCATGGCCACTATCACGATAGTTGCAACGGTTAGGGGTGGACAGCGGCGGTCACTGCCTCTCCCGGACGACCCCACCCCTCAGCAGCTTCGCGAGTGGGTTCTTCGGCGAGCCCGTCCGGGTGGTGGAGGCTTTGGTTTTCTGCGTACTGCACAGAGGCGGTAGCAGAGTCAGCAGGAGACCTTCTCCCCGCAGGTGCTTAGTGAGTTGGTTCCTCAGCGATGTGTCACTGGTTTTGTCGAGGCTGCTGCACTAGGTGCTAGTGAGTCTACTTCCGCACTAGGTGCCAGTGAGCCTGCTGCCGCACTAGGTGCTAGTGAGTCTGCTGTCGCACTAGGTGCTAGTGAGTCTGCTGCCGCTCCAGATGCTAGTGAGTCTGCTGCACCTTAAGGTGCTCGCGCATCTCCCGCCACAGGTCCTTCCTCAGCTGAGGCCTTGCACACTTTCACACTTGACTCCGGCGCGTCACGTTGCTTCTTTTGTGACTGCACCACACTCACACCACTTGCTGCACCGGTACCAATCTCACTGGCTGACCCCACTGGGGGCCCAGTAGTCGCACGAGCCTCCAATGTACTCCCGTGTCCAGCAGTCCCCTCCGGTTTTCTGTCAGGTCTCCACCTCCCCACGTTCTCGAAGAACTTGGTGAGCACCACTGCCATTCAGGATGTCTGGGTTGATACCTTTATTCCTGGAGGGCCGCGTGTGGCGATCTGTACGTGCTCCTAGACTGGCCGTCACCTTGCTACGTTCACTCGACGCCCTTGGTCTAGTCTGTACACACTGACCACTGCGTCTGCACAGGTGGCCGAGGTAGGTCAGCTGGCTGCGTCGAGTCAGGTGTCTGCATCTGGTCAGCTTGCAGCGTCTTGCTCGTGTCGGGTACTCTCCCACCAGACTCTCCTCTGGCACCACCGCCTCGGTCACCCCTCCCTGCCGCGTCTCCGCAGCATGCACTCTCGTCTCCTTGTCTCTGACCTTCCCAGGTCCCTGCCCTCCCTCCCGCGCTCGCCTGCCCCGCCGTGCCTTCCCTGCATCGAGGGGCGGCAGCGCGCCGCTCCTCACTCCTCCGAGTTTCCTCCGACCACTGCTCCTCTGTAGACTCTCCACATGGACGTTTAGGGCCCGGCCCTCGTCGGTGGAACAGACCGGGAGCGCTACTTCCTCCTGGTTGTTGACGACTACACACGTTACACCACTGTCTTCCCCTTGCGGCGCAAGGCGGACGTCAGCGGTGTTTTGATCCCCTGGATCCGTGCTACTCGTCGCCAGCTGCCCGAGCAGTTCAGTTGAGACTTCTCAGTCCTGCGTCTGCACTCTGACAGGGGCGGTGAGTTCTCTTCTGGCCTCCTTGCGCAATTCTGCCGAGACGAGGGCATCGTCCAGTCGTTCACGCTTCCGGCCTCTCCTCAGCAAAATGGGATTGCTGAGCGTCGCATTGGCTTGATCATGGAGGTTGCTCGTACCTCCATGATCCATGCGGCTGCTCCCCATTTTCTGTGGCCGTTTGCGGTCCGATACGCTGCGCATTGGCTCAACCTCTGGCCCCGTGTCTCTGAGCCAGAGACCTCGCCCACACTCCGGTGGACGGGGAAGGTTGGCAATGCGTCGGTGTTTCGGGTCTAGGGCGTGCTCTCCCTTGTTTGCAATGCCAAAGCGAGCAAGCTCTCCTCTCGCACTCTCCGCTGCGTCTTCCTTGGCTTCCCCACCGACGCCCCGCCGTGGCAGTTCTACCACCCGCGCGAGCGTCGAGTCTTCTCCTCCAAGGACGTCACTTTTGACGAGTCTGTCTATTTCTACAGGCTACACACGCACGCGTCCCATCCGGTCCCCCTAACGCCTCTTTTCTTGGTACCACCCCCCCCCCCCCCCGGTAGACCCCCTCCCCCCACAGGGTCCTGCTCCCTCAGGTATGTCTCAGGTAGACCCACCGCCCTCAGTTGAGCCTTTGGAGATCTCTTCTGAATCCTCTGGCCCAGCTGAGGGGGGTGACCCCGCCGCTGATGCCACGGCGGCCACTCGCCGCTCTCCACACTTGGAGACCCCCCCTGGTTTTTCCGCTTCGGTCGTCTTCGCCGCCTCCGCAGCCTGCTGCTGTGGACTCTGGAGCTGAGATTGCTGGTCCTGATCCTAGGGGTGCTGAGACAGAGGGTGAGGGTTCTAGGGTTGCTGCGATTGGGGGTGCTGCGACTGAGAGTGCTGGTTCTGGGGGTGCTGCGAGTCCTAGTGGCGGTGGAGCTGTGGGTGACCCTACTGGAGGTCCTGGAGCTGGACAGCCACCGCAGCGTGATCTACTTGAGACGCTCTCTCCGCAGGCGATCCGTGCGTGGATCGTTTGGCGAGGCAGTCCTGGTGGTGGAGGGTACGGTCCTGCTGGTGCTAGAGCTGCTAGTCCTGGAGGTACTGCTGGTGCTGGAGGTATTGGAGGTATTGCTGGAGGTGCTGGAGGTGCTGTTGGTGCTGGAGGTACTAGAGGTGCTGCTGGTGCTGGAGGTGCCGGAGCTACTAGTCCTAGAGGTGCTACTGGTGCTGGAGGTGCTGGACCTACTAGTCCTGGAGGTACAGCTGGTGCTGGAGGTGCTAGAGGTGATGCTCGTGCTCGAGGCGCTGGAGCTGGAGGTACTGGAGGTGCTAGAGCTGCCGGAGCTGGTGGTGCTGTTAGTGCAGGAGGTGCTGGGGGTACTGGAGCTGCTGGCACTGGAGGTGGTGGTGCTAATGGTGCTGGAGCTGCGGGAGCTGCTGGTCCTCGAGGTGCTCGTACTAGAGATACTGGAGCAGCCGGAGCTGCTGGTGCTGCTAGTGCCGGAGGTGCTACTGGAGCTGTTGGCAATGGAGGTGCTGGTGCTGCTGGTGCTAGAGGTGCTAGAGCTGGAGGTACTGGAGGTGCTTGAGCTGCTGGTCCTCGAGGTGCTGGTACTAGAGGAGTCGGAGCTGCCGGAGCAAGTGGTGCTGCTGGTGCTGGAAGTGCTGGAGGTGCTGGAGGTGCTACTGGAGCTACTGGCACTGGAGGTGCTGGAGGTACTGCTGGAGCTAGAGGTACTGGAGGTACTGGAGGTGCTGGAGCTGCTGGTCCTGGAGGTGCTCGTACTAGAGATACTCGAGCTGCCGAAGCTGCTGGTGCTGCTAGTGCCGGAGGGGCTACTGGAGCTGCTGGCACTGGAGGTGCTGGTGCTGCTGGTGCTGGAGGTGCTAGAGCTGGAGGTACTGGAGGTGCTTGAGTTGCTGGTCCTCAAGGTGCTCGTAATAGAGGTGCTGGAGCTGCCGGAGCAAGTGGTGCTGCTGGTGCTGGAAGTGCTGGAGGTGCTAGAGGTGCTACTGGAGCTGCTGGCACTGGAGGTGCTGGAGGTACTGCTGGAGCTGGAGGTACTGGAGGTACTGGAGGTGCTGGAGCTGCTGGTCCTAGAGGGGCTCATACTAGAGGTGCCAGAGCTGCCAGAGCAGGTGGTGCTGCTGGTGCTGGAGGTGCTGGAGGTCCTACTGGAGCTACTGGCACTGGAGGTGCTGGATGTACTGCTGGTGTTAGAGGTGCTGGCGATGTCAGAGCTTGTGGTGCTCCTGGTGCTGGAGGTGCTACTGGAGCTGTTGGTGCTGGAGGTGCTGGTGCTGCTGGTGCTAGAGGAGCTGGAGCTGCTGGTACTGCCCCGCGCCGACTGTTTTTCTACCCGCAGCCGCAGTCGTCCCTACCGCCGCCTGACTCGGTCCTTCGCCAGGTTCTTAGTCTCCCGTCTTCCACTGGCCTCACTCCACATCTCCTGTGTCCACCGACAGGCCAGTCTCAGCCACAGCTTCTGCCTGGCTCCCCGCTGCCTCCTGCTCCTCACACTGAGGTGAGTGAGTCCCTGATTGAGCATCGTGAGCCTGAGACTTGTGCTTCCACACCTTTTCGTGCTCGTCGTGTCGTCCGTCCTCGTCCTCCTGCTGTCCCGGGCACTCACAGTATGGCACTTCGTCCTTCCTCTGTTCCACAGCGTGTTGTCCTGCCTAAGCCTCCCGCGTCCTCTCTTCCGAACGTTCCTGACCCTAAGTCCAACCTTGCTCGTGCTGCCACTCCTACTGTCACTCGTCTCATCGCTACTGTTGTCAATGACCCTGACTTTGAGTCTACTGCAGCGTTTGCCCTAGTCGCAAAGCTAGTCGACTTTGCAGCTAGGAGTCGTCTCGACTACGTCGCGAGTCTTGTTACTGAGTCTGAGTGTGTCTGTCCTCCATCCGTCGGGGGTGAGCCTGCCCTTAGCAGTGACGTCCTTGAGGACATGCAGTTTGAGCTTGAGGTCTTGCGGTCGCTTTACCTCGTTTCGCATCCATGCTGCTTTGCCCTGAGGGAGACCCGGATGCACTTGACATCCCTACCCCGCGCTTTTACGCTTAGGCGATCGCGGGTGAGTACTCCTCTCAATGGCAGACAGCCATGGACGCAGATATGGCTTCCTGGAAGTCCACAGGCACCTACGTCGACGAGGTTCCTCCTCCTGGGGCGAACATAGTCGATGGCATGTGGATTTTCAGGGTGAAGCGGCCGCCGGGTTCTTCGTCTGCCTTCAAGGCGCGTTACGTTGCTCGAGGCTTCAGTCAGCGACAGGGGGTCGAATTCTTCCAGACCTTCTCCCCCACCCCGAAGATGACTACTCTTCGGGTGCTGCTGCACGTTGCAGCACAGCGTGACTACGAGCTGCACTCCCTCGACTTCTCCACAGCTCTCTTGCAGGGCAGCCTTCACAAGGAGATCTGGCTGCGCCGCCCACCTGGCTTCACTGGGTCGTTTCCTGCGGGTACCCAGTGGAGCTTCCGGCGGCCAGTCTACGGTCTCTACCAAGCGCCCCGAGAGTGGCAGGACACACTGAGGAATACACTTGCGGCTCTTGGGTTTGCTCCTTCCTCTGCTGATCCATCGCTATTTCTACGCACCGACACTACCCTGCCGCCGTTCTACGTTCTCGTGTATGTCGACGACTTTGTTTTTGCCATTGCAGACACTCAGGCGCTGGCCCTAGTGAAGGCGGAGCTGCATGAGAGACACATCTGCACTGACCTAGGTGAGGTGCGTAGCTATCTTGGCTTGCAGATCACCCGGGATAGAGCACGGCGCACCATCACCCTGACTCAGTCACACATGGTGCACCAGGTCCTTCGGCGCTTCGCCTTCCAGTTCTCCTCGTCACAACCCACTCCTCTGTCTACCGGCCTCTTGCTCTCAGCTCCACCTTCAGACGAGTCCGTAGAGCCAAGTGGTCTGTACCCAGAGCTTGTGGGTTGCCTCATGTACCTGATGACGTGCACACGACCTGACCTTGCGTACCCTCTCAGCTTCCTGACTCGCTACGTGGCTCCCGGTAGACACCGAAAGGTGCCCTGGGATGCTGCGAAGAGGGTCCTGCATTACTTGTGCAACACATCAGGCATGGAGCTCGTGCTTGGAGGATAGGGTTCAGTGGTACTCACAGGACACTCCGACACTTCTTGGGCCGACAACCAGGCGACTCGGCGTTCGTCACAGTGTTACACCTTCAGTCTTGGCTCTGGTTCTGTCTCGTGGAGGTCCACTCGTTCTTCTCTGTGCTTAGTTCCAGCTGTGAGGCCGAGATCTACGCCGGGGTCATGGCTGCACAGGAGCTACGCTGGCTGACCTACCTGCTGACCGACTTGGGGGAGCGGCCTCGTTCTCCTCCAGTTTTGTATGTCGACAACAAGGCCATCCTTGCCTTGTGTCACGAGCAGAGACTGGAGCACAGAATGAAGCACATTGCTCTTCGCTACTTCCTTGCGCGTGAGCTGCAACAGCGTCGTCAGCTCCGCCTTTCCTACGTGGCATCGCGGGCCAACACTGCTGATGTGTTGACCAAGGCCCTTGGGTCTGGTGATGATCAGCGTTTCTGCACTGCTCTTGGGCTTGTGCCCAATCTGCCTCACCTGCTGGTTGCTTGACTTGCTCTTGTTGTACACTGATATATATATTTATACTTGCTTGTTTAATTTTGCTAAGTTGCCTTGCTATTATAACTCTGCATGTGAACTGGCCTTGTGGCCGCTTGCTTGTGCTCAGATTGTGTGGTGTCCTTGAGATCTACCCTGAGTTTTGCTTTGCTTTGTTCTCTTGCTTGACTGGTCCTGTTACCGTCTGTTGTGTTTGCTCTCTCCCACTTGTTGGAAACAAGTAACTTAAACGCTTCTGAAGTATCGAAGTATGGACATGAAACAGAGCACTACAGCGAAGCAACATACGAGTCAACAAAAGCAACCGCTGGAGGTTACGCGAAGGTCAAAGGTCGCTGACCTTTGACTCGTTGAAAAGTACAGTGCGACAGCAAGGACACATAACTGACTCGATACTGAGCAGTTACCTGAGTCGGCACTGTATCAAATCGCAACAGCAAAAACAGTTAAAGTTGAACTTTTCATATTCCTTTGTAATCATATAAAAAGCCTGTATCTCTCTGCTATTATCAACTTATCTTGTTCTCACATACCAGTACAAGGTGGTTCAAGCAAACTTTGATATTTGTTGGGCTGAAAAGGCCCTTAGGATCTTTGCAGGACAGAATTCAAGGGTAGGACAACGTAATAGCGGAAGCGTTTAATAAAAGGATTGTGAACCACCTTGCGCTGGTATGTGAGGGCAAAGTTGATTGATTAAAACAAAGAGATACAAGCTTTTTATAAGGATACAAGGAATATGAAGAGATACGGTTAATAACCGTTTTACTGTTGCTGTTGCGGTTCGATACAGTGTCGACTCGGGCAACTGCTCAGTAGCGAGTCAGTTGTTTGTCCTTGCTGTCGCGCTGCATTTGTCAGGTCAAGGGTCGCTGACCTTTGACTTTCGCGTAACCTCCAACAGTTGTTCAACCTCCGAGGGTTGACTCGCTGATGCTTCGATATGATTCGCTTCGTTTCTGTCTTGGTGTTTCGACAGGACAGAGGCGCTTAAATCAATTGTTTCCAACACTCCCCTTCGCTTCTGGAGTGTCGCTGCTGGTGACGTGGCTCTGTCCAGTCAGCAGCATGCAATATTCGAACTTCGACTTTCCGAGCTTCTTGGTCAAGTAATCGGCTGCCATCTCGGATGTGGGGCAGTAATACAGCTCAAGTCTCCCCTTCTCGATCTCGTCCTTTACGAAGAAATATCGCAGGGCGATATGCTTCGTCCTGTTCGCGAATCCGTTTTTGTTGGCTATGCGAATTGCCGACTGGTTGTCGCAGAACAAGGAGAAGCTGGGTAACTGAGCCAGCTTCGCTTCCTCCAGGAGTTCGCGAAGGTACAATCCTTCCTTGGTGGCTGAACAGAGTGCGATATATTCTGCTTCGGCTGAGGAGAGAGCGATTAATTCCTGCTTGCTCGACTGCCACGAGATAGGTCCGATAGGCTCGAGACGGTAGAAGTAGCCTATGCGGGAGCGCCTGTTGTCTGAATCCCCGGCGTGGTCGGCGTCGACGTAGCCGATTAACTTGGGCATTGTAGTTTTGTTCTTGTAGTAGATCAGGCCGATCGTTGGAGTACTAACGAGGTAGTGAAGAGCGTGGTCTAGTTCCGTCATGTGTTCAGCTTTGGGCCTTTTGAGGAAGGTGGCGAGTTGACTTGCGGAGTATGATAGGTCCGGGCGGCAGGTAACAGCTGCGAAGAGAAGACATCCCAGCTTTCTCTGGTAGTTGCGTATGCCGGCGGGCTTTAGTGGAGCGGATTCTTCCTTGTTGTTTCCTGCCGTGTAGCGGTATGGCGTAGAGATAGTAGTTGGCGTGAGTGCGAAGCGTTTGGCGATGGTATCGGCATATTTTGCGGCGTTGAGATAGATCGCGCTTTCTCCTTCCTGGATATTGAGACCGAGGTACTGCGTGACGGTAGATGAGACTGTGAGTGTGAGGTCTTTCTGTAACTCCCCTTCGAACCAGGTAGTAACGTTGTCGGTCGACCCGATGTAGAGTAGATCATCTACGTAGACGATCAATAGAATGTAGTCGTCGCCTTTCGTGAGCCGGTACATGCCTTGGTCGTGCGGTAGTTGCTGGAATCCGATGCGAGTGAGTCGAGCGTGTAGGTACTGCTGCCACAGTCTCGGGGCCTGTTTGATCACGTACAGGGATTTTTGCAGCTGACAGACTTGGTTGGGCTCTCCGTGGGAACCGTGTGGGAGTTCGACGTAGATTTTGGCATCAACAGGTGCGTAAAGGAATGCATTGGCGACGTCGATTTGCCGCAGTTTCTTTTTCTTCATAGCGGCGATCGCGAGAAGAATCCGTAGTGAGGTGTGTCGACTGACCGGGGCGAATGTCTCGGTGAAATCGTGTCCGTGCTCTTGGTCGAAGCCGCGTACGACCCATCGTGCCTTGAACTTGTCAATGGTGCCGTCTGCTTTCGTCTTCACACGGAAGACCCACTTCCCGGTGAGTATTGTCTTGTTTCGTGCCATGCCGATAGGGACCACTTTCCAGGTGTTCCGCTCCTTCAGTGCTTCGAGTTCCTTGTCCATGGCTTCACGCCATTTTTCCCTATGTTCCCCCCCCAGAGCCTGCTGAACTGTGGCAGGCTCCTTAGGAGCTTCGGTGCCGTGGACCGCGGTGACGAGGCCGAGTATCTGAAGGCCACTCTGTGTGTAGCGGGGGAGAGTTGTGTCCGCGGGATAAGCTGCTTCGTCGCCTGTTTCCGGGTCAGGTATGAAGTTGGGCCCTATGCGTTCTGCTTCGTTGGTGTTGACTTCTGCAGGTGTAACGTAACCGGTGTCGGCGAAGTTGAAATAGGTTTCGGCGTTGACGCTTTCGCGAGGATTTTCGTCGTCCATCGGGATAGGCACGGAGCAGTATGGGAGTGGTCCTGCTTCTTCCGAGGCGTTATCCACGTTCTGCTCGTCCCAGTCAGGTTCGTCTGGTGCCGAGGCAAAGGCTCGATCACCATGGAAACCACCTGTGGGGTCCCGGTCTTCTGTCAGGTTGGCGAGGTATGTTGGAAGGGTGAGTCGTTCGTAGAAAATGACATCACGTGCTGCTACTGTTTCTTTGGAGTGGACGTCGAAAATCTTCCACGCGTTGTAATTTCTTTCGATGCCCAGGTGTAGTCCCCACTGTGCGCGTTGGGAAAATCGGCCGGCTCGTGCAGATGGGGGTCGGTACTGTACCATGCATCCGAAAACCCTTAACATTTTTGTGCTGCCTTGTTTTCCTGTCCACAGCAGGTGCGGTGATGCGTTGTTCGGTAGTGATGACGACGAGAGCAAGTTGTGCAGCATGACAGCGTGGTCCATCGCTTCAGGCCACTGGTGATTGGGCAGTCGCATGCCACGCAGTAATTTGCGCATGGTGTTCTGGAGAGTTCGATTCATCCGTTCCGCCATGCCTTGCTGTTGATGAGCGTAGGGAAGCGGGATGAGCCTCTTGATTCCCCTCTCTGCCAAGAACTGCTTGAACCGCTGTGAGGTGTATTCTCCTCCTCCGTCTGACTGGAAGCTTTTTAGCTTCACGCCCGATTCTCGTTCTGCTACTGGGAGCCAAGCGATGAAGGCTTCGAAAGCCATGTCCTTGCTCGGAAGGTTGAGGTGCCAAACGTAACGCGTAGCGGCATCGATGAACGTGATGGTGTAGCTGTATGCTCCTTGTCCAGGTTCGCGATTGTACAGGATGTCGCTGTACACTTTCTCAAGTGGTGCGTAAGCTGGTGCACTGGGGTTGTGGTGAGAAGTGAATGGCCGATGTGGTAAGTCAGCTTCGGGGCAAGTAAAGCACGTTCCGCGAGCTCGTCGAAGTTCGCTTCCATCGGTTAGGAGCAGTGAATCTTTGTCGAGTACTCCTGCTTTGATTGTGTTGTTTAACACTGTGTTGCTTGGATGTCCCATTCGTGCGTGCCAGATGTCTTCGCTAGCGCGATGTCCGGGTGGGCGACGATACAAGTCGGAGTTGGAGTAGAAGCTTGCGGTGAGGTTTGCACTTCGATGTACTTCTCGTGATGTTGGGTTAAGCTGCTGCGCAAGAGTCGATGGAGTGCCGTCGATTGGAACTGGTGGAGTTGGAGGTCCAGCGATTGGCGTTGATGTTGCTGCTGCTGCTGCTGCTGCCGTTGTTTTTACTGTTTCCGATGTCGTCTTTGCTGCTGCTGATGTTGTCTCGGTTGCTGCCGATGTTGTCTCTGCTGCTGCCGAGTGTTGAATTGTTGCTAATGCTCTTGTTCGTTCTGCCTCAGGGATGGTGTGCGAGTACCAGAAGCCTTCTGGACTGAATTCGGGGTCAAGATCCGGTGGATGTGTCCAAGAGGTGAAAGTGACAATCCCGTCGCTGTCAGCAGTTCCAAGATCTGGGACGAAGTCGAGGACGAAGACGTTGTTTTTCAGGACCGCCTTCCCGATGTAGAGACCGCCTTTCCCATGGTATAACTTGAACTCTTGAGTTGTGCTATCTGCTTCGAGGTGGACGCCCTTCGCCATCAGTTGACTGACGCTCAGTAGGTTGTAACCGAGCCCTTCTGCTATTAGAACTTTTGGCATCTGCAGTATGACGTTTGTCTCTTGTGACTGAAGTTGTACTACGCCTTGTCGTCGTGTGCGCAGGTTCTGATTGTTGGCGACGGTGATGACGACCTCACGTTGAAGTTGGTGTTCACGTTGAACAAAACGTCCTGAAGAGCACATGTGCTGTCCACAGCAGCTGTCCAAGAACCACGTATCTTTCCCGGATGGCTCGCTTTGAGCGATGGCTGCATATGTCGGATTTGGTTGAAGTGACTCGCGGCGAGGCATGCTGTTGTCGAGTTGCTCTTCCGGTGAGTAATGTGGTGGTGACTCTGTGATGCAGGAGTCGTTTAGCCGTGTCATGCAACTGATGATGTTTCTTGTTCCTTGCGCAGGTTGTCCCGTCGATGTTGTTGAGGCTTGTACTTGAGAGGTCGGATCCGCTTGCGTTGAGGCGACTTGACTGCTTGAAGGGCGAAGCGGACGGTTTGGGCAGTGTGTACGGGGGTGGCCTGATGTCTTGCAAAGGTGACAGAACGGAGGTACTGGTTTCGGTTGATGCCGATAGTTGTTGTTGTTGTTGTTGCGCCGTTGAGTGTGGAATGCGAATTCGGGCACTGATGCCTTCCGTTTGTGTCGTTCTTCTTGCAGGTCCATATCTTGCTGCTCAGCGTGGATCTCGGCGCAGAGTGCTGCTTCTGATATTTTTCCGTGGGCTCGGAGTATGGCGCGAGTGGAGCGCCACTGAGGACCGAGGCCGCCGATGATGACTGTGACGAAGGCGTCTTCTGAAATCGACCCTCCGCATCGAAGGAGTTTGTCGCGCAATTCGCGACAACGGCTGATATACGCCATCCCTTTTTCGCTTGGTTTCATTTCGACTGTCGTCAGTTGCGCCATTAACCGACTTTGATTTACGCTGTCTGTTGCTTGATACAGGTTCTTCAGGGGGTTGTACGCGAGCTCTGCAGAGTTGCCGTATCCTCGGTAAGACCGTATGTTCTGCTGCTGACTTGGAGTGATTTTTCTCAGTAGTATTGTGTACGCCATCATTGACTGATACGTGTACTGCTGCTTGTCGTACTGTGTGCCGTGTGTTGGATATGGCAGGGACCCGTCGAAGAAGCCAAGGATCTGCGCGCCTTCCATCATTAGCTCGAACTCGAATGACCAGGTAAAGAAATCCTTTCCGTCGAAAGGCCTTGTCGTGTGTAGTTTTAAGACGTGCGCGAACTGCGACTGAACTTGAAGTGCGTCCAGTGTCTTTTCTTGTCCAGATGCGGGCTGCGGGTGTGGCATAAAGCTGACGGAGCCACGCTGGAGCTCGTACGGAGCAAAGGTAGGCCGTTGCTGTTGATTTCCACGTGCGTAGGATGAACCGTCGAGGCTCATCGGTGTTGCGTTGTTGCTGTTGTTTGACTGTGCAGGTGCCCCTTGTTGGTGTTGTTCGTAGAAGGACATGAAGGAGAAGAACTTCTCCATCATATCTTGATCGAAGGCTGCGGCTTGATTTGCGGGAGTTTCTGAAGACGTTGCTCTTGGCCTTGTTGCCGTACCCTCCTCTCTCTGTAGGCCAGAGGCAGGAGGTGGAGTAGGAGTAGTACCGGGAGAGCCGTTAGAGGAGCTTCTCTCCTTCTGCGTTGCCATGTTTTGTGATGTTGTAGGTGTCTTGATCGTAGTTGAATTTGTCCTGACTGCTCTCATACCATGTTGGGCTGAAAAGGCCCTTAGGATCTTTGCAGGACAGAATTCAAGGGTAGGACAATGTAATAGCGGAAGCGTTTAATAAAAGGATTGTGAACCACCTTGCGCTGGTATGTGAAGGCAAAGTTGATTGATTAAAACAAAGAGATACAAGCTTTTTATAAGGATACAAGGAATATGAAGAGATACGGTTAATAACCGTTTTACTGTTGCTGTTGCGGTTCGATACAGTGTCGACTCGGGCAACTGCTCAGTAGCGAGTCAGTTGTTTGTCCTTGCTGTCGCGCTGCATTTGTCAGGTCAAGGGTCGCTGACCTTTGACTTTCGCGTAACCTCCAGCAGTTGTTCAACCTCCGAGGGTTGACTCGCTGATGCTTCGATATGATTCGCTTCGTTTCTGTCTTGGTGTTTCGACACGACAGAGGCGCTTAAATCAATTGTTTCCAACAATATTAACGCTTCCGCAACTACAACATTCTTACTTCAACCTAGATCTTAGCCTTGAAAGATCCTAAGGGATATTTCTGAGCCCAACACCACTTGGCCTATGGGGGTGTGTCAAACTGTTTGTTTGTGTGCTCTCTATGCTATAGTGGGTTAGCCTACAAGGGGTACAACACTTTAGGGCTAGTACTTCTACCCAACTCATTCATAGTTCATCCATTCCTGCACAATTATTCTGACAAACCTCACGGTTTGGTTGGTAACCCGTGCTCCGGACCTCCGCCTCGACATTTCCCAACCTCGGCGTTAGGCCCGTAGCGCATCCCATTTTCTCGCGTTACTGTTACCACGCTAGCTTCGGGATATATTCTTCGCTCATGCCTTCACTCATTGTAGTGTTTTGCTTCGATAGTGCAATTCTAGCTCACTCGCTCAATTGCACTCGTAACAGCATGCTGTATGCCACGTGATCTTGGAGCGTGGGTGTGAGTGAAACTACCGTAATAGAGCACACTCATTGGAAAACCCAATACATGTATTTGGCATTTCAACCTTGCAATATCACTCAGTAATGTATGACCATCCTCGCGCAGCCTACCCCCAGCTGACCCATTTCCCCTCATGCGCCTCGCTGCCACACTTTCCCCCACATGCACAGCTGTGTGCCACGGAGCTCAGGTTGTTCGCCACTACGTTGCAAATTTCGCCACCCCACAGTTCCCCTCCTCGTGGCGACTTGAGCTGGTTATTGGCGAAAACAAGGTCTGCACCTGCCGCGTCCACAGCTGGTAACTGATTCAGCCCCCTCCAACCAAATATTTGCTGGCCACTTCACCTGACCAATCAAGGGTTCTCGTGTGAGATTTTCGCACATTGTCGCCGCTCTCGCAAGTACCACCAGCTGGTTGGGGGAAATTGAAGCTCGAATGTCGCCTTGCGCCATGGGAGAAACTCGGAGTATGGAGCTACCTCCGGAGGGAATGACGGACCGCCCTGGTTTCGGGTTTCCGATTCCTTTCGGCAGTGGTTTTGACACCGTCTTGCTTCGCGCTCGAGTCCGATACCTTCTGTCAGTTATTTACGCTATTGCCCCTTTTCAAGTCCAGATACTAATATTGTGTTTATTTATCGGGATATCATAAATTGAACTGTCGCGTCAATTACGAGAAGCTCGGGACAAAAAATATAGCCCCTCATGGAGAGCATTCCATTTGGGAGGCATCAACCCCAAACACCATGAGGCAAGGTGTTCAGGGTTGATGCCTCCCAAATGGCCAGCCATCCGAGAGGGGTTTATTTTTTCCACTGGCCACTAAACTAGAACCAGGTAAACTTCAGAATTTTTCTGCTCACAGGAAATTGGAAATGTCGAAATCAGCTGCCCCAAGGAATTGGACGCTAGCGGAGAAGCAAGGCGGTGTCAAAGCCACTGCCCAAAGGAATCGGAAACTTGAAATCAGGGCGATCCGTCATTTCCTCTACCCTCTGTCGCTCAATCTTCATTTCACCTCGCTTTTGGTTCACTCCATTGCATCACTCTCAGTGAGCTCTCATCCACAGAGACTGACAACATGTTCCTATCATTTCTTTGAGTCATCCTCTTGCTCAAAGCTCCGTCCGACTCTTTACCCATGCTTCCAAATTCCGCCTTCTTCAAGAGCTTGTATAATTGCTCTTACGTCCTGCGCTATTGGTAGCTTGTTCTTCCGCGGTAGCTCATCACGGACAACCAATCACTCGTGATACTACTAGTAAGTAGAACGGCACCATCACAATGACCGCAATCAGACCGCATCGTGCTCCACACCATGCACCACGGCACGCTCCAATCGCAATGCTCCTCGTCGCTGTCGCGCTCGCCCTACAAGCACACGCTGCAAGTTTCACGATTACTCGACCAGCTACCGACAGCCCACGTGGCAGAAAACTAGGTGAGATGCCGACATCGCGGCCCGCAGATCCACGTCACGCCGCGCCGTCGCGCAGTAGAGGCTTGCACGAGCTGGGCGTGCGGGAGCAGGAGACGCTCCTGTCGGGCACCATCATCATCGAGCAACCGGAATCCGCCATTGGCGCGGTCGAGATTTACGTTGATGACGGCATGCATGCCGAAGCCCGGAGTCGCAACGCAGTCGCCGTTAGTCGCAGCGCCGTCGCCAATGATCGCGGCTCTTCAAGTCCTGTCGCAACGGCTCGCAATTCCCCGGCTGCCGCTTCCGCCAGCTCTCTCGAGTCCCGCGCGTCACCCGCTTCCCGTTCCCTTGATATTTCCGCGCTCGCAGCGGAGGCAAGCGACAATGCAGCTGGCGCAGCGGCTGGGGCTGGCGACGTTTCGACGACGTGCGACATCAGCGACGGAATGTGGGAGGCGGATGCTAACCGACCGCTGTATTCCAGTCTTGACTGCCCGTTTATTCACGCTGCGACGCAGTGCGACGCGCACGGGCGACCGGATAAAGGGTACCAAAAGCTCCGGTGGCGACCGACGCGCGACAATACGACGGCGGGCAGCGGTGCGACGGCGGCGGGTGGCGGCTGCGACGCGATGCCGCAGCTGACAGCGAAGAGCGCGTGCGAGCTGATGCGAAACAGGAACGTCGCGTACGTGGGCGATTCGATCGTACGCAACCATTTCAACTCGCTCGCGTGTATCATGTTCGGTACGCAAGGCGAACCCGATGTCCTGGGCAGCCATCCGTACGCGCAAGTGTACCACTGGCCGAGTTGTAACGCCACGGTGGCATTCTACTGGAGCCATTTCCTCGTGAACCTCACCCTGATCGACCAGCACGTGTTCAACACGGGCGGCGAGCTCGACCTAGAGAATCCCGACGACTGGTGGTTCCGGCACTTTAACGAACACGATATTTTCGTTATAAGCGCAGGGCAATGGTGGTCGTCGGTGCGCATACAGGGGAAGAACATTCATTTTGCGAGCCCGAACACCGACGTGCCGCTATTTGACGCGTACCAGACCGCGCTCTACTCCGTCCTCCGACCATTCGAGGACTTTAGAAGTACCGGCAAGCAGGTAGTTCTGACGCTCGTGCCGCCCACGCACGGGTTCCACGGCAGCTGTTCGGCCACGCAGCCGGTTAGTGCGGAGGCGGCGCGTTCGAAGGATTATCCCGAAGCGAAGTACAACATCCTTCTCGCTGACGTGGCGCGGCGGTACGAGGCGCGTCGGGCGAAGCGCGGGCACGGCGCGCCGCTGATGCTTCTGGACATTTTCGGGATGTCGTTAATGCGATGGGATGGGCATCCCGGGGGGTATTCCGGCGGGGGTAACATCGACTGCGGGCACTATTGCTTGCCAGGGGTGCCGGACTCGTGGAATGAAATGATGCTGGGGCTTCTGTGGCTGCAGGACGGGCGAGGGAGAGCAGAGGTAGCGGGGGGAGTGAGAGGAGGGAGAGTTAGATGAGTGGAGGCGGTGGGTGGAGGGATGTGAGGAGATGAAGGGCTGGCAGAGCGAGATGAGGGGGGTGGAGGGGGAAGTGGGAGGTTGCTGGAGAAATGATAGTTGTGAGGGTGGATGTGTGGTCCACCATGTGAGGAAGCAAGCAGACATGCCATGCCATGGTTGAGCTTGTTCACATGATGATTCTTGCTTCATGACATGCCATGCATGGTTGAGCTTCTCTGATAGTGGTGGAGCTGAGAAAAGAGCATGGGACTTGGAGACTGAATGCTCACACTAAAAAGCATGGCCTTCATGCATCTGTACTGGATAAATAAGTTGTGGCAAGGAGCTGTGCTGGAGGGGATGGTTGTGGCTGGACGTATGTTGTAAGGTGCCAGCCAGACTCTATATGCTGGAATAATGCCACATGCAATAAGGCATAGACGCCAATAAGACTGGTACCGAGACCTCTTAAATAGTATATGTATGCCATTTTATTTGATGTTTTTTTGAGGTACATACTTGGGCTTTCGCGATTTTGTGACTCGGACGTTTCCTAAATCTGCTTTATAGCACGAATGCCGAATTCCAAACTCGAGCCAAATACAATCACACCCGAGAAAGCCGCAATTCCCAAGGATCTTCCAGGGCCTCTCTACTTGCGGATGACGCTGCAAGGAGGCTCTCTTCGGTTATTCCGTGTCTAATCCGTCACGCCCATCATCTGTTTTTAGGGTAAGATTAACGAGCGTAGACTAAGCGAAGCTCGCACGTTTATTAATCGCGTCAGCCACCAACAACGTGCGCTAAGCAAATCTGAGCCGCAGCTGTTACGGACGTTGCAGGCCCTTCTTATCGCCATAATTTCTGCTGCTTGGCTCGTCATAGTCGGCTAGCGATGGCATCGGCTGTGCGGGGAAAACTTCTCAGCCCTTGGCCTTGACTCCCGACGCCAACAGCTTCGCCGGTTGTCACGGGCAGCGAGAGTCCCTAAGGCCAAATCTGCAGTCACTGACGCCAGCAGCAGTTCCTGACGCTAGCGAGCACGGTCCCCGACGGCGATAGTCCCTGACGCCAGCAGCAACATTACGTGACGGAATCAGCATCACCGCCTGACGACAGTAGCGACGCTCCCTGACGCCAGTAGCGACACTTTCTGACGCCAGAAGCAGCACTTCCTAAGGCTAGCAGCGCGCCGATGGCTCTGTTCAGCTCGGGTGTACCGTTGCAAGGAGGAGGGGTAAGACGTACGGGTAGGGTGAGGGGGAGGGGGGGGAGGATGGGGATGGGGGGAAAATCACAGGAGTAGGATGAAGCGCGCCGATGGCCCTGTTCAGCTCGGGTGTGCCGCTGCAAGGAGGAGGGGTAAGTCGCAGGGGTAGGGCGACGGGGGGTAAGCCATAGGGCAGGTCCGTTTTCCTTTTCTCTCCAGCTTCGTTCATCTTCTCCCCAGCAGCAACACTCCCCGACTCCAGAAGCGCGCCGATGGCTCTGTTCAGCTCGGGTGTGCCGCTGCACGGAGGAGGGGTAAGACGTACAGGTAGGAAAAGAGGGGGGAGGGGGGCGGGGGGGGGGATACATCACAGGAGTAGGATGCAGCGCGCCGATGGCCAGAAGCGTGTCGATGGCCCTGTTTAGCTCGGGTGTACTGCCGCAAGGAGGAGGGGTAAGTCGCAGGGGTAGGACGCACGGGGGTGACACGTATGGGTAGGGCCGTGAATTGTCCTCCTGCATAGCTAACTCCTCCGCCCCTCCTACCCTCCTCCCTCTACCTCTCGCCTCGCCTCGTTCAGCCAGGCCGTCATGGATTCCCTCGCTCCTGTCCCCACCTGCTCCTCTCCTCCCGTCCTCAACCCTGCTCCGCTGCTCTCGCCCCCACCCCTGCTCCTCTGCTTCCATCCTCTCTCTTCCCATCCTCTCTCCCCCCATTCTGACCCCTCCCAGGTGGGACTTCAGATTCTCCTGGCAGCCAGCTCATCATCCATCGTCATCCGAGCCGCCAAGTACAATGCTCGCCCCCTCAGTGGCGTGCCTACCATACGCGTTTCTACTGTCATCTCTCCTCCCGACCCGTCCCCTTCCCCCGTCAGTTGGGCCTTCAGATTCTCCTGGCAGCCAGCTCATCATCCATCGTCATCCGAGCCGCCAAGTACAATGCTCGCCCCCTCAGTGGCGTGCCTACCATACGCGTTTCTTCTGTCATCTCTCCTCCCGACCCGTCCCCTTCCCCCGTCAGGTGGGCCTTCAGATTCTCCTGGCAGCCAGCTCATCATCCATCGTCATCCGAGCCGCCAAGTACAATGCTCGCCCCCTCTGTGGCGTGCCTACCATACGCGTTTCTACTGCCATCTCTCCTCCCGACCCGTCCCCTTCCCCCGTCAGGTGGGCCTTCAGATTCTCCTGGCAGCCAGCTCATCATCCATCGTCATCCGAGCTGCCAAGTGCGACCCTCGCCTCATCCCGCCCTCAATCTTGTTTCCCGGTTCCCTCCCCTCCTCTCTTCTCCCTCCCTCACCCCCTTTGCAGGTGGGACTTCAGATTCTACTGGCGGCCAGCTCATCATCCATCGTCATCCGAGCCTCCTGCCCTCCTCTCCTCCCTTCCGCTCCCCCTTTTGCCTCCTCCCTCCCTCACCCCCCTGCAGGTTGGCCTTCAGATTCTCCTGGCAGCCAGCTCATCATCATTCTATCATCTGAGCCGCCAAGTGCGACCCTCGCCTTCTGTGCTGCCCTCTCTCCCCTCACCCCCCACCAGGTGGGACTTCAGATTCTCCTGGCAGCCAGCTCATCATCCATGGTCATTCGAGCCTCCTGTGCCCTCCTCTCCTCCCTTCCGCTCCCCTTTTTGCCTCCTCCCTCCCTCTCCTCTTTTAGGTGGGCCTTCAGATTCTCCTGGCCGCCAGCTCATCATCCATCGTCATCCGAGCCGCCAAGTACAATGCTCGCCCCCTCAGTGGCGTGCCTACCATACGCATTTCTACCGTCATCTCTCCTCCCGACGCGTCCCCTTCCCCTGCAGGTGGGCCTTCAGATTCTCCTGGCCGCCAGCTCATCGTCCATCGTCATCCGAGCTGCCAAGTATGAATCTCCCCTCCCCCCAACTTCCTCCCTGCTCCTTCTTCCTCTTCTCCTCCTTTCAAATCGCCTTATGCCATCAAGCATCATCTTTGGGCCTCATTGCCCGTTCTTTTGACCTTTTGTTGTTGGTACCCCTCTCGTCCCACCATTCTTGCTCGCTCCCGGCTGTTTCCCTCACTGCCCTTCTCCTCTTTTTCCCTCACTGTCGGTCCCACCAGTGTGGTGGTGGGCGTGGGCTTTCCAGTCTTCCGTTTGTTCGAAGCCATTGAGGAGGGCGCGAAGTAACCTCATCATTTCCCTTCCCCTTTTAACCCCTTCCATTTCCACCCACTACCAGCCTGGTGGTGGGCGTGGGCTTTCCTGTGTTCCGCTCGTTTAAAGCCATTGAGGAGGGCTCTCAGGCGGATCGCAACCGATGCCTTGCGTACTGGTCAGGTGAGTGGTGCGGGTGGTGCAGTGGTGAGGGTGGTCAGTTGAGAGTGATACCTGCCTGTTCACCTCATATTAGGAGTGCAGCAGTGGCGGAGCAACAGCGTTGAGGGCTCTCAGGCGGATCGCAACAGATGCCTTGCGTTCTGGTCGGGTGAGTGGTGCGGGTGGTGCAGTGGTGAGGGTGGTCAGTTGAGAGTGATACCTGCCTGTTCACCTCATATTAGGAGTGCAGCAGTGGCGGAGCAACAGTGTTGAGGGCTCTCAGGCGGATCGCAACAGATGCCTTGCGTTCTGGTCGGGTGAGTGGTGCGGGTGGTGCAGTGAGTGGAGAGGGTGCAGTGAGTGGAGAGGGTGCAGTGAGTGGAGAGGGTGGTGGGGTGAGAATTCTGGCGCTAGTTAGTGTCCCTTTATGTGGTCCTCTCTAGCAGTAGCAGTAGCAGTAGCAGTTTCAGTAGCAGTAGCAGTAGCAGTAGCAGTAGCAGTTTCAGTTGCAGTTGCAACTGCTTACCTCCAATGACATTTAATGCCACGGCAACAAATGCGACTCGTCTTTCCTTGTGCATATTCACAAACGTGGCACTACATCATGGCATGCATGGCATGATGGATTGATGACATGCATGGCAGTGTACGGTTGCTTTCGGGTAGTGGAGACAATCACAGACAGGATCATATCATGGTGAGTGATACTACCATACCTCTTCCATACCTCGTTTTGCCTCTTCCCTCGCTCATATCACCCTCATCATTCCCCCCGTCTCTTGTCTTTTTCTCTTCCCAACCCCCCCCCCCCCCCCCTCCCCCCCCCCTTCTCACCCACCCAACTCATTTTCCTCCCCCACTTCTTCCTGCCTCATTCTATGTGTAATCACTATGTGTAATCACTATGTGTAATCACGATGTGTAATCACTATGTGCAGTTCGATTCTCCACCACTCTCGCACCCCCCTTCCCATCACCAACCCCCCCGCACCCCTCCTCCCCCTCCCCCCTTCCTCACGGCTCCTTACGCTGATACATACAAGCACCCAATACCCTCCTCCTCGTCCGTTCCCATCATATCGTGCCCTCTGCTTCTTCCTTGCCTTTAAACCCTCTCACCCTTCCCATGCTACCCTTCGACCAACACATTCAGCTGCTGTTGCATGGCCCAATACGACCATATCATGCCTTCCGCTTCTTCCCTCCCCCTCTCCCCCCCCCAGGCTACCCTTTACCGGTACATCCAGCTGCACTTCTCCTGCTGCTGTGACCATATCATGCCCTCCGCTTCTTCCTCCCCCCCTCTCCCTCTCCCCCCCAGGCTGCCCTTCTACCAGCACATCAAGCTTCTCCTATTGCTCTGCCTGCAACTGCCCTCCACCTCCTCTTGTACTGCATGCCCCAATACAAGTGCATCACGTGTTCCTTTCTCCCCACCTTCCCCCCCAAGGCTACCCTTCTACCAGCATATCAAGCTCCTCCTGCTGCTCTGGTTGCAGCTGCCTTCCACCTCCTTCTCCCGCCCAGCCACGGTAATTCTCTCCTCTCTACCCTCTCACTTCCTTGCTTCTTGACTTACTTTCCCTTCTTCCCTTCTCATTCCCTTCTTACACTTCACCTGCCCTCCACCTATTCCCCCCCGCACTGCCAAAGTTTTCGTCTTCATTTATCTCTGCCCTTTCGGGCACTTTCCTTTTTATGGCCGCACCTTCCTGTGTTTATTTCTTGTACAATATCGTCTGCATTCCTCTTCGCTTGAACTGCTCTGGTCTCCACCCTGTGCAACACTCCGTCCCACTTCCCTTGGTGCAAGGAGGAGCCCTGGAGGAGATGTTGTACCACTTCGCGCGGTGCACCACGGAGCGCAGCAAGGCCAGAGTGCTGTCGAAGGTAGCCACCCCGCTCCCGTTCCGCTCCCCGCTCCCCTGCTCGCTCCGTCGTTTGAGGTGTTGTTCGGAATGCTTGAGTTACTCACAGGTGCTCATCGCACTGCCCGCCAATGTCGATCTGTCGAAGAACGTCATCCGTAAAATCCCCCAGTCGGTCGAGCAGGATTTTACAGATGACGTTCTTTGACAGATCGACATTGGTGGGCAGTGCGATGAGCACCTGTGAGTAAATCAAGCGTTCCGAACAACACCTCAAACGACGGAGCGATCAGGGGAGCGGGGAGCGGAACGGGAGCGGGGTGGCTACCTTCGACAGCACTCTGGCCTTGCTGCGCTCCGAGGTGCACCGCGCGAAGTGGTACAACATCTCCTCCAGGGTTCCTCTGGTGATCCCCTGGTCCCAATCCGTTATCCCGACCTTGCATGTAAAGAGCAGCGGGTTACTGGATTATGAGTTGCCATGCAACTGGCATTCCCGTGTGACTGTTATCCTGCCATCTTGCTGTTCTCTCATCTTGCCATGTGACGCCATACTACCATGCAACTGTCTCATCATGCCATCATACCACACCGCTGTTAACCATTTCACCATACCACCAACCATGCCCCACCGCACAACACCACAGGGTGCAGGGCGGCTGTACGCTAGTCACCTGAGGCCCGTGCTGCTGCGCTACCGGCGGCACATTGACGGGGCGCTAATGAGCATTGACCGGTACATGGTATGTGCTGCCAGCCCTCTGATGTATGGCGGTCACTACATGGTATGTGCTGCCAGCCCTCTGATGTATGGCGGTCACTACATGGTATGTGCTGCCAGCCCTCTGATGTATGGTGCGAGAAGCGGTCACTACATGGTATGTGCTGCCAGGCGTCTGGTATATGGTCTGAGAAGCAACCGCTAGATGGTTCAGGTTGGGAATAGCTTGTTGCCGCGCTATCGGCGGCACATTGACGGTGCGTTAATGAGCATTGACCGCTGCATGGTATGTGCTGCCATGCCTCTGGTATCTGGTCTAAGCAGCAACTGCTAGATGGATCATCAGGTAGGGAACAGCTTGCTGCAGCAGCACCAGCGGCACATTGACAGGGCGCTTGTTAGCATCGACCGCTGCATGCTAGGCCTCTGGTGTATGGTGCGAGAAGCAGTCACTACATGGTATGCGTTCCCAGCCCCACGGTATATAGCCTGAGAAGCAACCATGAATAAGGATGGTATATTTTGCTAGTGATTTGATATGTTGGAATGCGGTTAGATTACTTTTGAGAAGATTCGAAAGTGTTACAAGCATATGTTGCTAGGCTCATGGTATGTTGGAATGACTTTTCAGGCGCCTCAAAAGTCGTTATGCTAGGCTTATGGTATGCTAGAATGACCGTGAACTACTGCATGGTTGTTTTTGAGACGTCTAAAAAAAAACCTCGCTACACGTGCCTACTTATGGTATGCTAGAATGACCGTGAACTGTTGCATGGTTCTGTGTAGTTTGCCTGCGGTGTGCTGGAATGCATGTATGCCACACCACATGCACGAGCATACAGCACTGCGCGTAATGACCATGGACCGCTGCATGGTTCTACCTAGTTTGGCTGTGGTATGCTGAAATGCCATGTATGCCACACCACGTGCATGAGCATACAGCACTGCATGCAATGACGGCCCCATCCTTTACCCCATCTCATCCTCTTCGCCCTCTCTCCCTCCCCTCTGCCCTCCTGCCTCTCTACCCAACAGGATTCCTCGTCCCATGCCCAGAGGGAAGAGCTCATGCGCCCTCCTTCTCTTTCTGCCCAGCTTCTTCCACACTGCTCCCTCTCCTCTTGTTCTTCACCTCATCCCATTGCCCAACTCCCCTCCACCTCTTCTTTCCCTTCCTCCCACAGGCGTCCTGGTTTCACGGCCACCAGGGATGGCTCATGTGCCGTCGTCACTCCGCCCTTCACCTCATCTCCACACTCCACTCCCCTCCCCTCCCAATCGACTTTTGAGTCAACTCAAAAGTCAACTCACGCCCACCAGGGATGGCTCATGTGCTGCCTCACTCCCTTCTTCACCTCATCTCCACACTCAACTCCCCTCCCCTCCCAATCCCTCAGGCGTCCTGGTTTCACGTCCACCAGGAGGAGCTCTCTGCTGCAGCATGTATGGTCCTATTTTCTTGTCCCGCACTGGCACATTTCTTATCCTTCATCTCATCTCATCTCATCCTCCTCGCACCTCCCGTCCCCTTCCCCCCTCCCCTCCCTCAGGCGTCTTGGTTCCGCGCGCACCAGGAGGAGCTCTCTGCTGCATCTCATCGCATCCTCATTGCACCGTCACCTCCATCTTTCCCTCCTCTTCTCCCCATCCTCCCTTCCCTAGGCGTCCTGGTTCCACGCGCACCAGGAGGAGATCTCTGCTGCACATTTTCCTATCTCTCTCATTGTTCCTCACCGCACCTCCCCCTCCCCTTCAGGCGTCCTGGTTCCACGCACACCAGGAGGAGCTCTCTGCTGCAGCACGCATGGCCCAGTCTGCAACCAGGGCAGGTACTGCTGGGGCAGGTACTGCTGGGGCAAGTACTGCTGGGGCAGGTACTGCTGGGGCAGGTACTGCTGGGGTAGGTACTACTGGGGCAGGTAGTGCTGGGGCAGGTACTGCTGGGGCAGGTACTACTGGGGCAGGTACTTCTGGGGCAGCTTCTACTGGGGCAGGTACTTCTGGGGCAGGTTCCACTGGGGCAGGTGATTGGGGCAGGTACGGTAATTGGGGCATGTACTTCTGGGAGAGGTGATTGCTGCAGGTACTACCGGGCAGGTGATTGGAGCAGGTACTACTGGGGCAGGTGATTGGAGCAGGTACTACTGGGGCAGGTGATTGGAGCAGGTACTACTGGGGCAGGTGATTGGAGCAGGTACTACTGGGGCAGGTTGAGACATGGAAGTAACTGCTTGCTGGGTGTTTGGTGAGGGCAATCAAGAATGTTGGTTTCAGGTTATAAGCATTCCGTTTGATGGTGCTTGGAGGTCCTTCGCTGCAGGTAGCACCTGCTTGCCTGACCTTTTTCTAACCCTAATTGTACCTGCGCCCTTCTTGCCCCCACTGCTTTCCTCTTCCCGGCGTTCCTGTTTCCACCTTAGATGGAATTGACGCTGGACGCTGGACGGGGACTTTGACGCTTGACGGTCCCCCCAAAAGTTTTTGGGCAGCCCGAAATCGGAAAAAAAAATCGCGCAAAAAAAAATAAACATTGAAGTTCGCGCCGAAAACGCGACTTCAAAATTCACTCGACATTGCACCACACTGAAAACCCACAACACAAAAAACAACCCCCCCACCCCTTTCAACCGCTCAACAACTACAAAATGCAACCTGCACACACACATTTAGCACAAGCACAACTCCCTCGACTTCATTCTTGGTTTACGACCAGCAGCAAACTCGATTCCTAGCTTAGCGCGCGCGACATTAGGGTTAGCGTTTTTAGTGGAAACTGATCCTACCGTCATGGCTTCCTCCATCCAACCCTAGTACATCTCATTGTTGGCTGCCCGAAGGTTCAACAACCCTCTTACCTTCCTCCCCCCCCCCCCCGAGACCCCCCCCCTGGTTTTTTTTTTGGCTGTCCGAAGGTTTTGTTTTGCCTGCCCGCCAGAGCGTCAAAACCACCGTCAAACTCTCGGAGGGTTTCGTCTAGCGTAAAAAACGGACCGTAAAAAACGTTCCGTAAAAAACGCTAGCTCCGTCAATTCCAACTAAGGTTCCCACTCCTCATCCACCCCACCCCAGCAATTGCTGCTCTGAACTCTGCAGTCTCTTCAGCTGCTGCCGCCCTCCCACCCGCTCCTGCTGATGACCCTTTTAATTCCACTCAGCTTCCTGTTCCCCTCTGCCCCTTCCCCCACCCCCCCCCCCCCCCCCCCTGTCGTCCGCATCTTCCCTATCCCCCAGCACTTGCTACTCTGGACTCTGCAGTCCCTTCAGCTGCAACTTCCCTCCCGCCCGCTGCTGCTGATGGTCCTTTTGCTTTGACTCAATCGTCGCCCCTGTTCTTTCCCCCCCCCCCCCCCCGCCCTGCACCCCATCATCCCCTCATCCCTATCTTCCCAGCACTTGCTGCACTGGAATCTGCAGTCTCCAGCTGCTGCTTCCCTCCCACCCGCTGCTGCTGATGGTCCTTACGATTCCATTCAAATGCCGCCTCCTGTTCCCCTCGTCCCCTCCCTGTCCCCATCGTCCCTACCCCCCAGCACTTGCTGCTTTGGACTCTGCAGTCTCGCCAGCTGCTGAGCCCGTCCCACCTGCTGCTGCTGATGATTCCCCTGCTGCCACGTCAGCAGGAGATGCTGACACCAGGAATGATGTCAGCAGAGCCAACAGGGATGGTGGTGAGCTGCATGACGTGGCAGATGGAGGGGAGTCGGGGGAGGAAGGGCACGGGGGAGGGGGGAGCGGGATGGGGGGAGGGAGAAGGTGAGGGGGTGACTGGAGCTTGGAGGGGCAGGGAGGAGAGAAGCTGATTGATGAATGAATTCGAGAATCTGTAGCAGTTATGGTAGTTTGCAAGCTAATGGTATAGTTCCTTTTGCTGTAGAGACACCCTGAGGCTACTTACTGTAGTTTTTTGTACATAGAGGTATATCAGCTTCATTTTTCATCTATTTCAATCTTATAAAATTGCAATGCTCTCAATCAGGAGGTGCACTGTACTCCGCTCTCAATTTTGGTGGGAAGCCACCGAGGGCCCTTGGGATTTGTTTTTTCAGCTGCTCGAGAGTCCTCGGTTCTTGTTCGGTTGGAGAGGGCTGGGAGCAGCTGAAGCAGCAAACGAAAGCCCTGTTTCACGTGTACAGCAGCAGCCCGAACTCCAATTCCGTGTCTGGCACGTTGCCCCAATGGCTTGTCATCGGCCTTCCGCGGAGTCGCGGTGTTGCTCCGCACTCAGCGCGTTGCGTCTGCGCGCGAGTAGGCTTCTGATCCAGTGCAGCCGGAACGAACCCGCTCGGCTGTGTGCGGCCGTTAAAGGCTCGTGATCTGCCGCGTCCCCATGCCTAAAGACGATGACTGCAAGGTGGGTTTTTGTGAGTGGCGTCTTGAAATGACATATAATAATCCGCATATTCGCTCTGTTTTCCCCGAGTATTCGAAGGTCTGTTGACTGCCGCACCGCACTTTTTCTACGCACTGTTCTCGTTTCCCCGCCGCTTTACGCAGCCGCTATCGGTTACTCGCACAATGGAAAGCTCAAACTAGTTTTCGCGCAGCGATTTCTCGTGCCGCCGCTCGAAGCTGTCCGTGCCGTACCCTCGGGTGCGGCGTCGGCGCGGCTCGATAGGTTCGGTGGCGGCCGTATCGCTGCGCAAAGAGCGCCCGCCGCCTCCCTGCTTGGGCTGGCGCAGCGACGCGCGCGGGCGGAGCCCCGGTTGCGGCGATGCGGAGGCTGCCTCTGCATCGCCGCCGCCGCGCGAGCTCGCTCGCCGCTCGTCGATTCCCCGTCGCACCAGCCTCAATGCGGAGGTGCTCATAACGAAAGTAGACTGCAAATGGAGTCACGTTGAAGTAAGCGCAGAGCCACAATCTCAGGCCTCATCATACTGAGTATGACAAAGCCTCCCTCCCGCGTGTCTCGTTCGCTCTTTCCGTTTCGCTCTGTCAATCCCAAATGCAGGTTCTCATGCCGCCCTTTTCCGTCACCGCGCTCTTTCCGCCCTTTCCGCTCTGCTGCGTGGCGCCTTGGCGCTGCTGAATTAATGAGGTGAGGGCATGAGAAATTGGGCGAGTCCCGATTGCCGGAATAAACAATCTCAGGCCGTATTGCGGAACCCCGGATGCTGCCCAGGATCACTGCCGTTCTGCTCCAACCATGCAGTGCCACGTCAGCGCATGGATGTTCTTCCACGCGGCATGCATTCATCCGTGCCAGCGTGGATTTGAACCGTGCGCATACCGACGCACTCGCGCATGCCTCGTGCTTCCGCGCGCGGTGTGGCTGCTCCCCTCCTTGCGCTCCCCGCATCCGCCGCGTGCCTCTTTTGGGGTGCGGGCGGAAACTCGTGCGCGGGGCCTGCTTTGGGGGAGGCACACTGCAGAGCAATCCCTTTAACCCGCAGAGCAATACAGTGCGCTCTTATTGGCAACGCCATGTCATTCAGTTGGTTTGACAAGTCTGACGTCTTGCCGTGTGTGTGTCCATTTCTTTCCCTGCCTCAGTCTGTCACACCACTTTCCTGCACGTGATGATGCCGTAGGGACATCGGAACTCCCAAGGGAGTAGTGACCGATCCAAAATACGGAATTAATGGGAATCTCTCTGATGCAGGATCCCACCTTTGCAATTCCGTCCCTCTCTCCGCAGCTATATTGGTGTTACTTTTGAGAATTTTCAATTGTAACACCAATATTGCAGGAGCCTCCTATGCAATTACGTCTCTCTCCCTCTCTCTCCGCAGAGCATTACTATGTTTTATCACGCGCACTATTCTCAATCGCAGTTGTGGTGTATTGTAGCATTCAACGTTTAGGCACACTTTTCTGTTTCGAACGGATCATTCGCGTGCCGCCTTTCTCAATCTCCCTTCCCTTCCCCTTCGCCTCCCCGCTTCTCTCCCCGCGCCCTCCAGCTTCTCATCCGGCCATCACAAGCCGGCCGACACTAGCCGGCGGAAACTTGTCGGCTGACACAACCATCGACACAAAACCGGCCGACACTAGCCGGTGAACACACGGCCAGCCGTCAGTGTGTACCTGCGCCGCGCCTCGCAGCTCCCAGGTGGGACCTCGTTGATTCTCCTGCACAACTCCTCCAAACCTTTTTACCTCTCCCCGAACTCACCCCCACCCCTCCCCACCCCCCCCAACGCCCCACCACTGCCTCTCGTTCGTCTCGCCCGGCTCAAAGCTTTGCTTTGCCCGCGTCGACTTTTCAGGAGTGGGTCCTACCAGTGCCCCTTTCCCCGTAACCCTCTCCTAACCCTTTCCACCGAGCCCTCTTCCCGCAACCCTCTCCCTACAACTAAACGTCTGATACGTGTTAGAATGCTTAGCTTGCCCGCGTCGACGTTTCAGGAGTGGGGCCTACCAGTCCACTTTCCTCGTAACCCTCTCCCAACAATTGACCGCTTGACATGTTTCAAAGGGCTTAGCTTTCTCGCGTCGACTTTTCAGGAGTGGGGCCTACCAGTGCTCCTCTCCCCGTAATCCGACGCTACATCGTCCCTCCGCGTCCCCTCCCTTTTCCGCCTTCCCCCCAATGGGATCCGCGGTCATGGGGCTAGCGGACATTCCCCCTTCCGCCCTCTGCGCCCTCAGCGCGCTTTGTGCCGCCTGCTCCCTCTGCGCCTCCCCGCATCGATGATTTCCGCGCCTCCTCACGCGTCGCCGCTTCGCCATTGGCTGATCCTGTTGCTCTTTTCGCTCTCTTTCTCCCCGCACCATTACAACGTGCAACTGGCAGGAGTATGGAAGGCTCAAACCAGCGATCGCCTGAACAACGGGAGCCACGTGGGAGTCCCTTCCGCGCAGGAGCCACGTGGATCCACGCGGGAGCCACGAGGGAGCCGACTGGTGGCGCGCGCGGTCAGTGCTCTGTTGGCTGCAGCTCACCCTTCGATCTGAGCCGTCGATCTCTGCGCCCGTCGCCGATTCCACGCATGGCGCCTCTCGCCTCGCCTCGCCCCGGCGCTCCCCTTGAGGCGCCTCGAAAGGCGCGTGTCGTTGGTTCGAGCCATGGCGCCTCGAACTGACGCTCCGTCGAGCCCGCTCGGTAGCAACGCAGGTGCGTGCTGCTGTGCTTGTATTGATGACCGTTCCGCGCGTCATTTCCGCAATCCGCCGCGCCCCCATTCCCTGCTCCCCTCTTTTCACTCCCCCGTCCTCACTCCCCGCTCCCCGCTCCCCACCCCCCACTTCCCACTCCCCTGAATTGTCGTCCAACCCATGTTGCGCAGCTTGCATATGCTGTGTATCGATTTCTGGTGGTGGTGATGGTGGTGGTGGTGGTGATGGGGTGGTGGTGATGGAGTGGTGGTGATGAGGTGGTGGTGATGGGGTGGTGGTGATGGGGGTGATGGCGGTGATGGTGGCAATGGTGTTGGTGCTGGTGATGGGGTGATGGTGGTGCTGGTGGTGATGGGGTGGCGAGGGGGGGGTGGTGGTTCCGGGCATTACTCTTTCCGAGGCGTGGCAGCAGCGTTGTCTCCCTGCCAGGCCTTATGTTCAGGATGCCCACATAGCTCGATCCGATCCAATCTTATCTGATAAGATTTGATTCGATTGATTCCTCAAAGCAGCCCAGAGATGCGGGTCGTTTGAGTGACTTGCACCATCGCTGCCCTGGAAACATCTCCGGTTTGCCTCGTCCTCTTTTTTTCTTACATGCGTGTAAATGCCATTCCTCATTCGCCTCAGGAGGCAATTTTCCCCTCTGCACGCAGGGTCGTCACCGAGCCTGCCATGCTGCCAAGCCTGCTGTGGTGCCGAGCCTGACATGCTGCCGAGCCTCCCATGGTGCGGACGTCCGTCCTCGCCCGTCACTCCCGATGTTAGTCCTCACAGTGGTGTCATCTTCATCACCACCATAATCATCACATGTGAGTAGCAAGGCTTTTAGAGGATGTGCGGCATGGGGATGTGCGGCATGGGGATGTGCGGCATGGGGATGTGCGGCATGGGGATGTGCGGCATGGGGATGTGCGGCATGGGGATTTGAAGCATCATTGCACTGGCACTGTCTCCTTCTGCGTGTCCCCAGTCGCTGCACATCTCATATGTTCCACTGCACATGGCGCCTTATGTTTCACCTAGTGCACGACTGTTATACAATGGCGCTACCACCGTATGCCTGTCACCCTGTGCATGACCTCACTCTCTATGTATTTCGCTTGTCCCACTGCACATGGCGCCTTATGTCTTCAAAGCGCAGTTCAACCTACTGGCTGTGCTTTTAGTGAAGGGTGCCTACAGCGCTGCCTTGCAGAGGGTTGGGAATGATGCGCGCCTTGAGTGGGCCGAACTGGCTTTGCCATGGCGGTCTATCTCAATCTTGGGCTCCTGTCCTCCATGCACCCCTCACATGCTGTCACGCGGCCATGCTGCCATGCTGCCATGCTTCCATGCTTCCATACTGCCCTTCAGCCATGTGACTCATTGTGCCTGCCAGCAGGCCAAACCCGAACCACTTGCACCGCGTGTGTTCATTCTGTGCCGAATATCGACACATGTGCAGGTATAGGTGCCGTTGGCAGCAGCAAGGAGCCACTGCACTGCACCATCGTTCACTCATGTGTGGGGAGCACCGCACTGTGGGTGGCTGCACCCACGTTTGATGGGACGAAATTCGCAGGGTGCCTCACAATGGCTTGCAGCGTTGAGTAGGCCCGGACCCGCGGACCACCTTACTGCATGTGGAGAGCGCTGCACTGTGGTGGCTGCACACTGTGGTGGCTGCACTGTGGTGGCTGCACTGTGGTGGCTGCACTGTGGTGGCTGCACTGTGGTGGCTGCACCCATGTTTGATGGGACGCCTTGTGATGCGCCTTGCAATGGGGCTGCTGCGATGGAGCCTAGGCAAGCAGCCGTAGACCACACCACGCCATAGCATGTGAGTGGCACCTTGTGTGTGCATGTACGCTCCCCCCAGAGACACCAGCACCACCTTAAATTGGCATGGCTCCCTGAATTGCCGCGGGTGGGGCGTCTGCCGGTCGCTGATGTGGCAGTCTGCCGCCCCACGCGCTTATGAGGGCAGCCACACCAACTTCTGCCAGCCTGGCTGCTCCTGGAATGCGGGTCGCTGCTCCGTTGCTCGCACCACCATCATGCACCAGGCACAGACCTCATCACATCCTTTCCAGTCACTTCTGAAGAGTCACCTGGCTGCTTCTGGAATGAGTGGGGCGCTACTCTGTTGCCCGCACCACCACCATGCACCAGGCACACCCCTCACCAAATACTCCGAATTCTACTGGCCCAAGTTTCCCTTTCTCCAGTTTCTCCTTCCCAGCCACTTGTTCCTCAGTGCTGTCAAGTCAAATTGGTTGACGTTTTCCCTTTCGTTTTTTTCCATTGCCCTTTCCTTCCCTGTGCCTCCTCCCTGCTCACAGGCATCCAGAAACTTGACATGCACAAGTAGAAATTTGTTGTATAATCTATGATACTTCTGTGGTGTGAAGGAATGCGTTCAAATGATTAATATGCAGTCTGGAAAGCTTTGTTTTAAATCACCCAAGTTCTAGTGGAAATAATTTATATTGCATCTTTATTTGCACTCTTCACATTAGTGTACTGTGGTAGTGAACAAACTTAAAGCCCGCGTCCCAAATTGCGGGCCGCGAGGGTCAAGTTTTTAAATCTTGACGAAGTTGAGTGTCCAAGCTTTTGAAAGTCACGCACCTGCAATTTGGGACTTTCGAAGACAGATTCACTCACCAGGGGGAAAACCGAGGGTTGGCTGGGTCTCGCGAAAAAAACGAACCTATACGAAATCGGAAACTCTCGCCAAAGCCCACACCAGAAAAACTCCCTCTGGTCAACTTTTAAAACCAGGGTGCACATTCAACGCGGTTCGGCTTGAGATGTTGGGAAGGGGGTTTGGAGAAAAACAGTGATTGGCTCACGAGGGGCGACAAAAAAATGATTCCGCTAGAGCTTCGGGCATTTCGTAGGTGGCGGGAGGGGGTGAAATGGCGGGAGTGGGTGAAACCGAATGGCGGGAGGGATGAAACAGATTGGCGGGAGGGGGGGGAAACGAAATTGCGGGGGAGGGGGGAAACAAAATTGCGGGGGAGGGGGGAAACGAATTTCGACGGGGAGGGGGAAATGAAATTGCGGGGGCGTGGGGAAACGAAATTGCGGGGGAGGGGGGAAACGAATTTCGACTTGAAGGGGTTGAAAGCACACCTCGTAACCCACTCAGTCAAGGGATAACCTTTGATGCACATTCAGCTGAATGTGCACCCCGGTTTTAAAACCAGGGTACACATTCAACGCGACTCCAGGCTAAATTTTGGGCGGCATGTTTGCGGGAACTGCTGATTGGTTGACGAGTAGCGAATAAATAGTTGAGAATGGGCGAGCATGGGGCTCTTCGTCCGTGAGAGATGAGGCTTGGCAGGGGAGAAATTGATAACACTTGGATCTAGAAATTGGGGATCAAGGGGAGGGCAACTGGGTTGGCGGAAAGGGGAAAGGGGGTGAGACGATATTGTGGGGGAAGGGGAAACAATTTCGGTGGGAGCGGAATAGGTATGGGGAGGGGGGAAACGAATTGGCGGAAGCACATTCGATGACTTCGGTTTACATTTGCCAAATCTCGAGGGTTCAAATGTTCACCTGCTGAAGCGAACACTCCCCCCAGATATTCCTAAATCACTGAGTAACCCCGAGGTCAAAGGTTAACCTTTGACAGAAATCCAATTGAATGTGCACCCTGGTTTTAAAAGCATGAACAATTTGGGCCGCCGGCTTTAAACAGGGACATTTCTTAGAGCTTTCGTGTTTGCTGAATCCGCTCGTCAACCATTTTCAACCAGCTGCCATCCACTCCAAGCCGCTGTGAGAATTTGGTAACGACGCGTGTTACTGTGCTTCGCAACACGCGGCTCCGACCATTGACATTCATTCGTGGCGAAAGCAGAATAGCTGGCGAAACATGCCGAGCGCAGCTGGCGAAATTGTCGCGGTCCGAGTCAGAGCAGGCATCAGCCGTCGTCATGCCATGCAATGTTCCATGTTCCATCCACTCAACTCATCTCCTCGGCAGTGGCATGTGCGTTTGCACGTGGACGCGCCACCCTAACCGGTCCGATTTGCCCGCCGCACAACACAACGAAGCTTGCCCGACCCCCCCCCGTCCCCTGCAGCAGTGGACATCTCCTAAAAGTTGGTGGGGTCGTAGGTTTGTCCGCTTTCCGTTTCTTGAACCCCTGCATTTTGCAAACACGCCCTCACAATCGATTCCCCGACATAAACCATCTCTCACTGACCTCTCATCTGCTGTAATCGTTCAAGATCAGACATATACGTACATACTTGATGATTTCTCTTCCAACCGACACTTCACCATTCCATAGCACAGTAAAATCATACTCTACCCACAGCAGCGCGCAGAACATGGCGCTAAAAGACAAGGTTGTGCTGAAAATGGGCGACACGATCGTGGACGTGCTGATGGGCCCCGTGTACGTCGAGAGCGTCGTCCGCCACTACCCGAACCACGCGGTCTTTTCGCCCGCCGACGCCAGTAGCGCCTCGCTTTTCGCGAAGCGCGAGGGGCCGCTGCCGCCCGGGCGGGTTCTGAAGCCGGGACGTTGTTACCACCTCGTGCGGAAGGCGCAAGGGAAGGGCGGAGTGACGGGCGGAGCGGAGTGCGCGCACGTGGACGAAGGCGGGACGGCGGGGCGGAAGCCTCCGCGGGATTTGCGCAAGACGCCTTCCGCCAACGGCAGGAACGAGGTGAGGTTACGAGCGGGTTCTGCGGTGCTGTTGAACGAACGGTGAGAGTTGCTTCTCGTTCTTCAAGCACAAGATTGAGCGAGGCGCAAATTGGGCTTCGAACGAATCCTGTGAACGCTGTCAACTCGAGATTTGCATCGAAGCATCGAGCGTAGCGATCACTTTGAGGCGCCTCAATATATTACACTAGATTTTGACGCCCCCCGCTTAAACAGCTCCCGCCCGTCCTCCCCGTCGGCCCGTCCCCCTACAGCGCAATTTATCTCCGCCCTCCGCGCATCCGCACTCCGCGGTTCCTCCACTGGTGCACGTGCCCGCGCGGTCCCCGCCCCGCGTCACTATTTTCGTGAGGCCCCGCCATCGCGTCAATCACAGCACCAGCGCGCTCCCCGACGTTTCCCCCGACGCCTCTCCGCCACACGCGCGCATCTCCGCCGCCGCCGCTCCAGCGCCGTTCGCCACAGGTGCGCACTCCCCTGCTCACGCGGATGGCGGGGCGAGCAGGCGGCGCGCGGGAGAGACGGGCGGGATGGCGCCGAACGGGAAGACGGGGCAGAGCCACGCGAGGGAGGCGCTGCGCGCGGGGCTGGCGGCTTCCCCCGCGCGGGTGATGGTGCCCGCGCTGCGGCGGTCCAGGCGCGGCATGCACCGCCCGTGCAAATCGCTGAGCGGAAGTCCGGAGGAGATAGGGGGACTCGCGGAAGAGGCGTGGGGGGGAGACGAGGACGGGGGGAAGGCGGGGGACGGGCGATGGCGCAGCGCGCATGTGACTCCGCTGGGGAGCGCCCACGCAACGCCGCATGTCAGCCCGTATGGCAGCGCGCACGTGAGTCCGTTGCGCGGGGCGCTGCCCATTTCATACAGCAAGGCGCCCGCGCCGCTCTGCGAAAGCGCGCTGAGGCCCAGGACCCCCGGCGGGGAGTGGGGCAGGGAGAAGGGCGCGGCGGCGCAGGCAGGCGCCTGGGCAGGGGCGGGGGCGGGGGCGGGGGCGGGGAGCAGCCCGCTGACGCGCAGCCACGGGCGCAGGCACTCGAGTGGGGGGGGTGTTGGGGGAGTGGCCGCGCTGGACGCGGTAGAGGCGCTCATTGGCGCACAGAGGGTGCTGGGCATGGCGGAGGCGGACAGGGGGAGGGGCAACGGGGAGGAGGGAGGGGGAGAGATGCGGGGTGAGGGGAAGGGCGAGCAGGGGTGGGCGGAAGCACTGGTGGAGAGGATGAGGCAGCTGAGTCCGTTGAGCGGGCGGAGTCCTTTATGGGGAAGGAGTCCAAAGGGAGGCCGAAGCCCCACGTCCCAGCGAGTGCATGCAGCAGACAGCAGCAATAGCATGGGCAGCAGTGGCAATATGGGTGGCATGAGTGGCGTGGGCAGTATGGGAGGCATGGGTGTGGGGGCGGAGGGGCAGCGCAGCCCTGACCTGGCACGGCCGCCCTCGGCTGTGCCCAGGAGAAGCAGCTTCAGCCCGCCCCGCATGGCGCCTGGCAGCAGTTTCAGCCCGCCCTGCATGGCGTTTGACCAGGGGGAGCATGCCTGGCAGCAGCACCCTGAGCCCCGCCCCCCCATGCTGCACCCCCCCACGCCCGTGCTCTTTCTCACCAGGCCCGCCCACTCTTCTTCCCCTCCGCCTTCCCAGCGCTGCACCGCCTCCGCTACCCCCTCGCAGCACTCTCCCCCCCACGCTGCCGCCCCCTCTCACTCCTCCGCCCCTCACGGTGATGCGCATGGGTGTCACCACGGAGCCTCGATGAGCCCTTGCCCTGTGAGCCCTCGAACGGTTAACGATGAGGAAGGAAGGGGTGCTACCGCGGGGCAATACCGCTCTCCTCCTCACGGTGACGCGCACGGGCGGTACCACGGGGCCTCGATGAGCCCTTGCTCTGTGAGCCCTCGTTCTGTGAGCCCTCGCCCTGTGAGTGATGAGGAAGGAAGGGGAGAGATGGACACAGAGATGTGGTGTGATGGTGATGGGAGGGAGTGGGTGCGGCATGGGGAGCAGGGGCAGCAGGGGCAGCAGCAGGGGCAACAAGAGCAGCAGCGAAAACAGCTGCAGGGGCAGCAGCAGGGGCAACAAGAGCAGCAGCGAAAACAGCTGCAGGTGCAGCAGGGGCAGCACAGGGGCAGGGAAGAGGCACGCAGTGAGGTGAAGTGCAAGGCACGTGACAAGGGCAATGAGGGCGACAAGTTGAAGCAGGGCAGTGGCAGTGAGGGCAGAGGGCGAGAGCGCAGCCCGCTGAGGCGGCTGCTGCATGCCATCTCCCTGGACAGCAAGGGCAGTGAGGCCGACAATCCCAAGGAGGACGGCAGTGGCCATGGCCAGGAGGGCAGAGGCCAGGACCGCAGCCCATTGAGGCGCCTGCTGCACGCCATTTCCCTGGACGCCCCCTCCCGCCCTGGCAGGCCCAGGCGAGCCGTGGACGACAGTATGGTGGGCAGCAGCAGCGGCAAGGCTGTGCATGGCACGCCGGGTGGAGCAGCAGCGGAGGACGTAGAGTGGCAGGCGGCGGTGGCGGCGTTCAGGCGGAGAGTGGAGGTGCTGAACGGGGAGTGCCTCTTCAACTGGTCCACGGTGACAGCGGGCAAGGAGGAGCGGCGCGCTGTGATGTGGAGGCCCGACCTGCCTGACGTGCAGGAGGCGAGTGATGCCGGGTCGTTTGCGGCGCCGATTACCCGGCACAAGCGCACGCTCTCGGCTCACATCACCAGCTGGCTGAGCTAGGAAGGAGCAATGATTCACGAGCGAATAAGAGCATGGTATGGGAGCTGTCCTTGCCAGTGCTGGTATGGAGGAGAGGCGTGCCGCCATGTGGAAGCCCGACCTGCCCGATGTGCAGGAGGCCAGTGACGCCGGGTCGTTTGCGGCGCCGATCACACGGCACAAGCGCACGCTCTCGGCTCACATCACCAGCTGGCTGAGTTAGGAGCAGCAGGAGCTTTGGCTGGGGGCACAGCAGCAGCAGGGACTTGGATTGGCAGCGGCCTCTTCAACTGGCCCACGGTGACAGCCGGCAAGGAGGAGGCGAGTGAGTGACGCCGGGTCGTTTGCGGCGCCGATCACGCTGCACAAGCGGACTCTGTCTGCTCAGATCACCAGCTGGCTGAGCTAGGTTCCTTTTGGAGAGCCATTGGAAATGTAGCATTGCAAGACAGGTGCAGGGACACGTTGTTGGATCACATAAGCAGCTGCCTGAGCTAGGAGCAAATGAATGTAGATTTATGTTAGGAGCCGGAAGTGCACGATATGGGTGCTGTAGGTTCTGTATCTGTAGGCATACCTTGTCGTTTGTCGTTTGCGTTGAGTTTTGATGCGGCTTAGAACGCTCCACGCACTGTCTGCTCGAACCAGAAGCTGGCTTATCTTGAAAAGGACAGATGGTTGAACATACAGAACTGTGCCTGCATAATAATGGAGCAAGTTACGAAGGGTACAAGTTAACTCCCTATGCTGTAAGATATTCAAGTGCACAAGTTCAAGTGCCCTCTAGAATCAATTTACGAGTGCATTGAGCTACGCTATTCCCACAATAGTGGTAGCAGGGGCAGGGGCAGGGGGTTCTCATTCACTAGGTAGGTACTGCTTGCCCCAGCTGGGACTGCCTACCTACATATAGAGGAGCAAGTGCATCAGCTGCAGAGCAGACCCATGCCTTGCTAACAGCCAAAATGATTCACCGACACGCCATCCGGTAAAGGCGCACGGCAGCATGGTTGACGTGCAGCCAGGACCAGGCACACAGCACACAGCTCACGAGGCAGCTGCCTGTATCCTGCCTGCCTGTGCTGGCCCCCCTGCGGCACCTGCTGCTCCCCCGCCCTGCTGCTGCACGGCTGCCCTCACCTTGGCCTGCAGCACCATCGTCACCTCCTCCAGTAGCTGCCTCTTGGCGCGTGCCACCTGCCACGGGTGGGGTGGGGTGGGACAGAAGGGATGTGATGTGTGGTGTGGTGCGGTGCAGTGGGGTGTGGCTGGTCCGCAGCACCGTTGGCACCTCCTCCAGTAGCTGCCTCTTGGCGCGTGCCACCTGCCACGGGTGGGGTGGGGTGGGACAGAAGGGATGTGATGTGTGGTGTGGTGCAGTGCAGTGGGGTGTGGCTGGTCCGCAGCACCGTTGGCACCTCCTCCAGTAGCTGCATCTGCTGCCTGCTCATAGAATTGGGTGGAGTGGGGGACAAACATGTGGCGTGGAATTGAAAGATAGTGGGACTGAGGGGGCGAGAGAGGGAGGTGGGAACAGGATTGGAGATGGGAGAATGCACCACCCACCGTACTGACACCAAGGAGGTGCAGAGGGAGGCAGGAAGGGAGGGGCGCCGCACCTCGCTGAACTTGTCGTGGTTGGCTCTGAGCAGCTCCGCCTTGCGCATGCAGTACAGTGGGGTGTGGTGTGCAAGGCATGGGGCATGGGCGAGGGTGGGAGGGCGTGCAGCATGCATGGGCGGGGGGTAAGGAAGGAAGGTGCGCACCTCGCTGAACTTGTCGTGGTCGGCTCTAAGAAGCTCCGCCTTGCGAGAATATGGCCCAGGTAGGTAGGCAGAGGGTTGGCAGAGGAGGGAGGAGGGAGGAGGGAGGAGGGAGGAGGGAGGAGGGAGGAGGGAGGAGGGAGGAGGGAGGAGGGAGGAGGGAGGAGGGAGGAGGGAGGAGGGAGGAGGGAGGAGGGAGGAGGGAGGAGGGAGGAGGGAGGAGGGAGGAGGGAGGAGGGAGGAGGGAGGAGGGAGGAGGGAGGAGGGAGGAGAGGCGCACCTCACTGAACTTGTCGTGGTTGGCTCTGAGCAGCTCCGCCTTGCGCATGCAGTACCCCATCGCCTCCTCCACTGACTTCTGTTACCGCCCAGCCCGGCATGCATGCACCACATGCACCACATGCAGCACATGCAGCACATGCAGCACATGCAGCACATGCAGCACATGCAGCACATGCAGCACATGCACCACATGCAGCACATGCAGAACATGCAGAACATGCACCACATGCAGAACATGCACCACATGCACCACATGCACCACATGCAGAACATGCAGCACATGCAGCACATGCAGCACATGCACCACATGCACCACATGCAGCACATGCAGCACATGCAGAACATGCACCACATGCAGCACATGCAGCACATGCAGCACATGCAGCACATGCACCACATGCAGCACATGCACCACATGCACCACATGCACCACATGCAGAACATGCAGCACATGCAGCACATGCAGCACATGCACCACATGCAGAACATGCAGCACATGCAGCACATGCAGCACATGCACCACATGCAGCACATGCAGCACATGCAGCACATGCAGCACATGCACCACATGCAGCACATGCACCACATGCACCACATGCACCACATGCAGCACATGCAGCACATGCAGCACATGCAGCACATGCAGCACATGCAGAACATGCACCACATGCAGCACATGCAGCACATGCAGCACATGCAGCACATGCAGAACATGCAGGACATGCAGAACATGCAGCACATGCAGCACATGCAGCACATGCAGCACATGCAGCACATGCACCACATGCAGCACATGCACCACATGCACCACATGCACCACATGCAGCACATGCAGCACATGCAGCACATGCAGCACATGCAGCACATGCAGAACATGCACCACATGCAGAACATGCAGCACATGCAGCACATGCAGCACATGCACCACATGCAGCACATGCACCACATGCACCACATGCACCACATGCAGCACATGCAGCACATGCAGCACATGCAGCACATGCAGCACATGCAGAACATGCACCACATGCAGCACATGCAGCACATGCAGCACATGCAGCACATGCAGAACATGCAGCACATGCAGCACATGCAGCACATGCAGCACATGCAGAACATGCACCACATGCAGCACATGCAGCACATGCAGCACATGCAGCACATGCAGCACATGCAGAACATGCACCACATGCAGCACATGCAGCACATGCAGCACATGCAGCACATGCAGCACATGCAGAACATGCACCACATGCAGCACATGCAGCACATGCAGCACATGCAGCACATGCACCACATGCACCACATGCAGCACATGCAGCACATGCAGCACATGCAGAACATGCACCACATGCACCACATGCAGCACATGCAGCACATGCACCACATGCAGCACATGCACCACATGCAGCACATGCAGCACATGCAGCACATGCACCACATGCAGCACATGCAGCACATGCAGCACATGCACCACATGCAGCACATGCAGAACATGCAGGACATGCAGCACATGCACCACATGCACCACATGCACCACATGCACCACATGCAGAACATGCAGCACATGCAGCACATGCAGAACATGCAGCACATGCAGCACATGCACCACATGCACCACATGCAGCACATGCAGCACATGCACCACATGCACCACATGCACCACATGCAGCACATGCAGCACATGCACCACATGCAGCACATGCAGCACATACAGCACATGCAGCACATGCACCACATGCACCACATGCAGCACATGCAGCACATGCAGCACATGCAGCACATGCACCACATGCACCACATGCAGCACATGCAGCACATGCAGAACATGCAGCACATGCAGCACATACAGCACATGCAGCACATGCACCACATGCAGAACATGCAGCACATGCAGCACATGCAGCACATGCAGCACATGCACCACATGCAGCACATGCAGAACATGCAGGACATGCAGCACATGCACCACATGCACCACATGCAGCACATGCAGCACATGCAGCACATGCAGAACATGCACCACATGCACCACATGCAGCACATGCAGCACATGCACCACATGCAGCACATGCACCACATGCAGCACATGCAGCACATACAGCACATGCAGCACATGCACCACATGCACCACATGCAGCACATGCAGCACATGCAGCACATGCAGCACATGCAGCACATGCAGCACATGCACCACATGCACCACATGCAGCACATGCACCACATGCAGCACATGCAGCACATGCACCACATGCACCACATGCACCACATGCAGCACATGCAGCACATGCAGAACATGCAGCACATGCAGCACATGCACCACATGCACCACATGCAGCACATGCAGCACATGCAGCACATGCAGAACATGCAGCACATGCAGCACATACAGCACATGCAGCACATGCAGCACATGCAGCACATGCACCACATGCAGCACATGCAGCACATGCACCACATGCAGCACATGCAGCACATGCAGCACATGCAGCACATGCACCACATGCAGCACATGCAGCACATGCACCACATGCACCACATGCAGCACATGCACCACATGCACCACATGCACCACATGCAGAACATGCACCACATGCAGCACATGCACCACATGCACCACATGCACCACATGCAGCACATACAGCACATGCAGCACATGCACCACATGCAGCACATGCAGCACATGCACCACATGCACCACATGCAGCACATGCACCACATGCAGCACATGCAGCACATGCACCACATGCAGCACATGCAGCACATACAGCACATGCAGCACATGCACCACATGCACCACATGCAGCACATGCAGCACATGCAGCACATGCAGCACATGCAGCACATGCACCACATGCAGCACATGCAGCACATGCAGCACATGCACCACATGCACCACATGCACCACATGCAGCACATGCAGCACATGCAGCACATGCAGCACATGCAGCACATGCACCACATGCAGCACATGCAGCACATGCAGCACATGCACCACATGCACCACATGCACCACATGCAGAACATGCAGCACATGCAGCACATGCAGCACATGCACCACATGCAGCACATGCAGCACATGCAGCACATGCAGCACATGCAGCACATGCAGCACATGCAGCACATGCACCACATACAGCACATGCAGCACATGCAGCACATGCAGCACATGCACCACATGCACCACATGCAGCACATGCAGCACATGCAGCACATGCAGCACATGCAGCACATGCAGAACATGCAGCACATGCAGCACATGCACCACATGCAGCACATGCAGCACATGCAGCACATGCAGCACATGCACCACATGCAGCACATGCAGCACATGCAGCACATGCACCACATGCAGCACATGCACCACATGCAGCACATGCAGCACATGCAGCACATGCACCACATGCAGCACATGCAGCACATGCAGCACATGCAGCACATGCACCACATGCAGCACATGCAGCACATGCAGCACATGCAGCACATGCACCACATGCACCACATGCAGCACATGCAGCACATGCAGCACATGCAGCACATGCACCACATGCACCACATGCAGCACATGCAGCACATGCACCACATGCAGCACATGCAGCACATGCAGCACATGCACCACATGCAGCACATGCAGCACATGCAGCACATGCAGCACATGCAGCACATGCAGCACATGCACCACATGCAGCACATGCAGCACATGCAGCACATGCAGCACATGCACCACATGCAGCACATGCAGAACATGCAGCACATGCACCACATGCACCACATGCAGCACATGCAGCACATGCAGCACATGCAGCACATGCACCACATGCAGCACATGCAGCACATGCACCACATGCAGCACATGCAGCACATGCAGCACATGCACCACATGCAGCACATGCAGCACATGCACCACATGCACCACATGCAGCACATGCACCACATGCACCACATGCACCACATGCACCACATGCAGCACATGCACCACATGCACCACATGCACCACATGCAGCACATGCAGCACATGCACCACATGCAGCACATGCAGCACATGCAGCACATGCACCACATGCAGCACATGCAGCACATGCAGCACATGCACATACACACATGGGTCACCCAGGCAGCGCAACACCATGACACACATGACGACAAGGGACCCCATGCACCCCACGCACAGTGTTCAGCAAGTCCAAAGGGAGCACAGGGGGGAATGCGGGATAGTGTTATAACGAGCGGAGCAGACATGCAGGGCGGAGGCCCAACAGCAGCACTGTGCATGGAATCTTGAACAGGGCTTAACATCACCTCGTTGTAATGAACTTGATTTAGTCAATAATCAGCTCAACATAGTCACCTCAATACAATCACCTCGATATAGTCATCTCCCGATAATCAACTTGATGTAATCACCTCGAGACTGGTCACCTCGCTACAGTCACCTCGCTATACTCACCTCGATACAGTCACCTCAATACAGTCACCTCGCTACAGTCACCTCGATATAGTAGCCGGCGCCGACGTCAATGAGCACGTGGGAGGGCTCAGCGACGGTCCCAGCGATGTACATGGAGCCGGTGAGGGGCACCAGCATGCTCTGACCTGTCACGGGGTGGGGCGGGGCGAGGAACAAAAGAGGGAGGGGGCGTGGGCAGATCTTAAGTTGAAAGAGGTGCATTGCTGACTGGCACCTCAGCTCAGATGGTCTATTGTACATGGAGCCGGTCAAGGGCACCAGCATGCTCGCACCTGGTGGGGCGGGGTGGAATGGGGAGAGGTGGGAGGGGAGAATTGCTGAGCCAGCGATGTACATGGATGGAACCGGTCAAAGGCACCAGCATGCTCGCACCTGGTGGGGCGGGGTGGGGATGGAAAAGGGAGGGGATGGGGGGGGATTGATACGACAGATGGCCTACAGCTGAGCCTGAGCCTCAACAGCGGACATCAATGAGCACGTGGGAGGGCTCAGCAACGGTGCCAGCGATGTACATGGAACCGGTAAGAGGGACCAGCATGCTCGCACCTGGTGGGGTGGGTTGAGGAATGCGAGAGAGGGGAGGGGGATATTGAATCCACGGGGGTCAGACATGAACGAGCACGTGGGAGGGCTCGGCCGCGGTGGCAGCGATGTACAGAACAGATGGTCTATTGCTGGAAATGAGCAATGAGCACATGGGATGGGAGCAATGAGCACATGGGATGGGAGCAATGAGCACATGGGATGGGAGGGCTCTGCGACAGTGCAGTGCCAGCGATGTGCCCCCTGGCGTGTGGGGGGGGGCGAGGAGAGGAGTGTGTATATTCGTAGGGCCTGGAGTGTGTATATTCGTAGGGCCTGGAGTGTGTATATTCGTAGGGCCTGGAGTGTGTATATTCATAGGGCCTGGAGTGTGTATATTCATAGGGCCTGGAGTGTGTATATTCATAGGGCCTAGAGTGTGTATATTCATAGGGCCTGGAGTGTGTATATTCATAGGGCCTGGAGTGTGTCTATTCGTAGGGCCTGGAGTGTGTCTATTCGTAGGGCCTGGAGTGTGTATATTCATAGGGCCTGGAGTGTGTATATTCATAGGGCCTGGAGTGTGTATATTCATAGGGCCTGGAGTGTGTATATTCGTAGGGCCTGGAGTGTGTCTATTCGTAGGGCCTGGAGTGTGTATATTCATAGGGCCTGGAGTGTGTATATTCGTAGGGCTTGGAGTGTGTATATTCATAGGGCCTGGAGTGTGAATATTCATAGGGCCTGGAGTGTGTATATTCATAGGGCCTGGAGTGTGTATATTCATAGGGCCTGGAGTGTGTCTATTCGTAGGGCCTGGAGTGTGTCTATTCGTAGGGCCTGGAGTGTGTCTATTCGTAGGGCCTGGAGTGTGTCTATTCGTAGGGCCTGGAGTGTGTATATTCGTAGGGCCTGGAGTGTGTCTATTCGTAGGGCCTGGAGTGTGTCTATTCGTAGGGCCTGGAGTGTGTATATTCGTAGGGCCTGGAGTGTGTCTATTCGTAGGGCCTGGAGTGTGTATATTCGTAGGGCCTGGAGTGTGTATATTCATAGGGCCTGGAGTGTGTATATTCATAGGGCCTGGAGTGTGTATATTCATAGGGCCTGGAGTGTGTATATTCATAGGGCCTGGAGTGTGTATATTCATAGGGCCTGGAGTGTGTCTATTCGTAGGGCCTGGAGTGTGTATATTCGTAGGGCCTGGAGTGTGTCTATTCGTAGGGCCTGGAGTGTGTATATTCGTAGGGCCTGGAGTGTGTCTATTCGTAGGGCCTGGAGTGTGTCTATTCGTAGGGCCTGGAGTGTGTCTATTCGTAGGGCCTGGAGTGTGTCTATTCGTAGGGCCTGGAGTGTGTCTATTCGTAGGGCCTGGAGTGTGTCTATTCGTAGGGCCTGGAGTGTGTCTATTCGTAGGGCCTGGAGTGTGTCTATTCGTAGGGCCTGGAGTGTGTATATTCGTAGGCCTGGAGTGTGTCTATTCGTAGGGCCTGGAGTGTGTATATTCGTAGGGCCTGGAGTGTGTCTATTCGTAGGGCCTGGAGTGTGTCTATTCGTAGGGCCTGGAGTGTGTCTATTCGTAGGGCCTGGAGTGTGTCTATTCGTAGGGCCTGGAGTGTGTCTATTCGTAGGGCCTGGAGTGTGTCTATTCGTAGGGCCTGGAGTGTGTCTATTCGTAGGGCCTGGAGTGTGTCTATTCGTAGGGCCTGGAGTGTGTCTATTCGTAGGGCCTGGAGTGTGTCTATTCGTAGGGCCTGGAGTGTGTCTATTCGTAGGGCCTGGAGTGTGTCTATTCGTAGGGCCTGGAGTGTGTCTATTCGTAGGGCCTGGAGTGTGTCTATTCGTAGGGCCTGGAGTGTGTCTATTCGTAGGGCCTGGAGTGTGTCTATTCGTAGGGCCTGGAGTGTGTCTATTCGTAGGGCCTGGAGTGTGTCTATTCGTAGGGCCTGGAGTGTGTCTATTCGTAGGGCCTGGAGTGTGTCTATTCGTAGGGCCTGGAGTGTGTCTATTCGTAGGGCCTGGAGTGTGTCTATTCGTAGGGCCTGGAGTGTGTCTATTCGTAGGGCCTGGAGTGTGTCTATTCGTAGGGCCTGGAGTGTGTATATTCGTAGGGCCTGGAGTGTGTATATTCGTAGGGCCTGGAGTGTGTCTATTCGTAGGGCCTGGAGTGTGTCTATTCGTAGGGCCTGGAGTGTGTATATTCGTAGGGCCTGGAGTGTGTCTATTCGTAGGGCCTGGAGTGTGTATATTCGTAGGGCCTGGAGTGTGTATATTCGTAGGGCCTGGAGTGTGTATATTCGTAGGGCCTGGAGTGTGTCTATTCGTAGGGCCTGGAGTGTGTCTATTCGTAGGGCCTGGAGTGTGTCTATTCGTAGGGCCTGGAGTGTGTCTATTCGTAGGGCCTGGAGTGTGTATATTCGTAGGGCCTGGAGTGTGTCTATTCGTAGGGCCTGGAGTGTGTCTATTCGTAGGGCCTGGAGTGTGTATATTCGTAGGGCCTGGAGTGTGTATATTCGTAGGGCCTGGAGTGTGTCTATTCGTAGGGCCTGGAGTGTGTCTATTCGTAGGGCCTGGAGTGTGTCTATTCGTAGGGCCTGGAGTGTGTCTATTCGTAGGGCCTGGAGTGTGTCTATTCGTAGGGCCTGGAGTGTGTATATTCATAGGGCCTGGAGTGTGTCTATTCGTAGGGCCTCGAGTGTGTATATTCGTAGGGCCTGGAGTGTGTCTATTCGTAGGGCCTGGAGTGTGTATATTCGTAGGGCCTGGAGTGTGTATATTCGTAGGGCCTGGAGTGTGTATATTCGTAGGGCCTGGAGTGTGTCTATTCGTAGGGCCTGGAGTGTGTCTATTCGTAGGGCCTGGAGTGTGTCTATTCGTAGGGCCTGGAGTTTGTCTATTCGTAGGGCCTGGAGTGTGTCTATTCGTAGGGCCTGGAGTGTGTCTATTCGTAGGGCCTGGAGTGTGTCTATTCGTAGGGCCTGGAGTGTGTCTATTCGTAGGGCCTGGAGTGTGTCTATTCGTAGGGCCTGGAGTGTGTCTATTCGTAGGGCCTGGAGTGTGTATATTCGTAGGGCCTGGAGTGTGTCTATTCGTAGGGCCTGGAGTGTGTATATTCGTAGGCCTGGAGTGTGTATATTCGTAGGGCCTGGAGTGTGTCTATTCGTAGGGCCTGGAGTGTGTCTATTCGTAGGGCCTGGAGTGTGTCTATTCGTAGGGCCTGGAGTGTGTCTATTCGTAGGGCCTGGAGTGTGTCTATTCGTAGGGCCTGGAGTGTGTATATTCGTAGGGCCTGGAGTGTGTCTATTCGTAGGGCCTGGAGTGTGTATATTCGTAGGGCCTGGAGTGTGTATATTCGTAGGACCTGGAGTGTGTCTATTCGTAGGGCCTGGAGTGTGTCTATTCGTAGGGCCTGGAGTGTGTCTATTCGTAGGGCCTGGAGTGTGTCTATTCGTAGGGCCTGGAGTGTGTCTATTCGTAGGGCCTGGAGTGTGTCTATTCGTAGGGCCTGGAGTGTGTATATTCGTAGGGCCTGGAGTGTGTCTATTCGTAGGGCCTGGAGTGTGTATATTCGTAGGGCCTGGAGTGTGTATATTCGTAGGGCCTGGAGTGTGTATATTCGTAGGGCCTGGAGTGTGTCTATTCGTAGGGCCTGGAGTGTGTATATTCGTAGGGCCTGGAGTGTGTATATTCGTAGGGCCTGGAGTGTGTATATTCGTAGGGCCTGGAGTGTGTCTATTCGTAGGGCCTGGAGTGTGTCTATTCGTAGGGCCTGGAGTGTGTCTATTCGTAGGGCCTGGAGTGTGTCTATTCGTAGGGCCTGGAGTGTGTATATTCGTAGGGCCTGGAGTGTGTCTATTCGTAGGGCCTGGAGTGTGTCTATTCGTAGGGCCTGGAGTGTGTATATTCGTAGGGCCTGGAGTGTGTATATTCGTAGGGCCTGGAGTGTGTCTATTCGTAGGGCCTGGAGTGTGTCTATTCGTAGGGCCTGGAGTGTGTCTATTCGTAGGGCCTGGAGTGTGTCTATTCGTAGGGCCTGGAGTGTGTCTATTCGTAGGGCCTGGAGTGTGTATATTCATAGGGCCTGGAGTGTGTCTATTCGTAGGGCCTCGAGTGTGTATATTCGTAGGGCCTGGAGTGTGTCTATTCGTAGGGCCTGGAGTGTGTATATTCGTAGGGCCTGGAGTGTGTATATTCGTAGGGCCTGGAGTGTGTATATTCGTAGGGCCTGGAGTGTGTCTATTCGTAGGGCCTGGAGTGTGTCTATTCGTAGGGCCTGGAGTGTGTCTATTCGTAGGGCCTGGAGTGTGTCTATTCGTAGGGCCTGGAGTGTGTCTATTCGTAGGGCCTGGAGTGTGTCTATTCGTAGGGCCTGGAGTGTGTCTATTCGTAGGGCCTGGAGTGTGTCTATTCGTAGGGCCTGGAGTGTGTCTATTCGTAGGGCCTGGAGTGTGTCTATTCGTAGGGCCTGGAGTGTGTCTATTCGTAGGGCCTGGAGTGTGTATATTCGTAGGGCCTGGAGTGTGTCTATTCGTAGGGCCTGGAGTGTGTATATTCGTAGGGCCTGGAGTGTGTATATTCGTAGGGCCTGGAGTGTGTCTATTCGTAGGGCCTGGAGTGTGTCTATTCGTAGGGCCTGGAGTGTGTCTATTCGTAGGGCCTGGAGTGTGTCTATTCGTAGGGCCTGGAGTGTGTATATTCGTAGGGCCTGGAGTGTGTCTATTCGTAGGGCCTGGAGTGTGTATATTCGTAGGGCCTGGAGTGTGTATATTCGTAGGGCCTGGAGTGTGTATATTCGTAGGGCCTGGAGTGTGTCTATTCGTAGGGCCTGGAGTGTGTCTATTCGTAGGGCCTGGAGTGTGTCTATTCGTAGGGCCTGGAGTGTGTCTATTCGTAGGGCCTGGAGTGTGTCTATTCGTAGGGCCTGGAGTGTGTCTATTCGTAGGGCCTGGAGTGTGTATATTCGTAGGGCCTGGAGTGTGTATATTCGTAGGGCCTGGAGTGTGTATATTCGTAGGGCCTGGAGTGTGTATATTCGTAGGGCCTGGAGTGTGTCTATTCGTAGGGCCTGGAGTGTGTCTATTCGTAGGGCCTGGAGTGTGTCTATTCGTAGGGCCTGGAGTGTGTCTATTCGTAGGGCCTGGAGTGTGTATATTCGTAGGGCCTGGAGTGTGTCTATTCGTAGGGCCTGGAGTGTGTCTATTCGTAGGGCCTGGAGTGTGTATATTCGTAGGGCCTGGAGTGTGTATATTCGTAGGGCCTGGAGTGTGTCTATTCGTAGGGCCTGGAGTGTGTATATTCGTAGGGCCTGGAGTGTGTCTATTCGTAGGGCCTGGAGTGTGTCTATTCGTAGGGCCTGGAGTGTGTCTATTCGTAGGGCCTGGAGTGTGTCTATTCGTAGGGCCTGGAGTGTGTCTATTCGTAGGGCCTGGAGTGTGTCTATTCGTAGGGCCTGGAGTGTGTCTATTCGTAGGGCCTGGAGTGTGTATATTCATAGGGCCTGGAGTGTGTCTATTCGTAGGGCCTCGAGTGTGTATATTCGTAGGGCCTGGAGTGTGTATATTCGTAGGGCCTGGAGTGTGTATATTCGTAGGGCCTGGAGTGTGTCTATTCGTAGGGCCTGGAGTGTGTCTATTCGTAGGGCCTGGAGTGTGTCTATTCGTAGGGCCTGGAGTGTGTCTATTCGTAGGGCCTGGAGTGTGTCTATTCGTAGGGCCTGGAGTGTGTCTATTCGTAGGGCCTGGAGTGTGTCTATTCGTAGGGCCTGGAGTGTGTCTATTCGTAGGGCCTGGAGTGTGTCTATTCGTAGGGCCTGGAGTGTGTATATTCGTAGGGCCTGGAGTGTGTATATTCGTAGGGCCTGGAGTGTGTATATTCGTAGGGCCTGGAGTGTGTATATTCGTAGGGCCTGGAGTGTGTCTATTCGTAGGGCCTGGAGTGTGTATATTCGTAGGGCCTGGAGTGTGTATATTCGTAGGGCCTGGAGTGTGTATATTCGTAGGGCCTGGAGTGTGTCTATTCGTAGGGCCTGGAGTGTGTCTATTCGTAGGGCCTGGAGTGTGTCTATTCGTAGGGCCTGGAGTGTGTCTATTCGTAGGGCCTGGAGTGTGTATATTCGTAGGGCCTGGAGTGTGTCTATTCGTAGGGCCTGGAGTGTGTCTATTCGTAGGGCCTGGAGTGTGTATATTCGTAGGGCCTGGAGTGTGTATATTCGTAGGGCCTGGAGTGTGTCTATTCGTAGGGCCTGGAGTGTGTCTATTCGTAGGGCCTGGAGTGTGTCTATTCGTAGGGCCTGGAGTGTGTCTATTCGTAGGGCCTGGAGTGTGTCTATTCGTAGGGCCTGGAGTGTGTATATTCATAGGGCCTGGAGTGTGTCTATTCGTAGGGCCTCGAGTGTGTATATTCGTAGGGCCTGGAGTGTGTCTATTCGTAGGGCCTGGAGTGTGTATATTCGTAGGGCCTGGAGTGTGTATATTCGTAGGGCCTGGAGTGTGTATATTCGTAGGGCCTGGAGTGTGTCTATTCGTAGGGCCTGGAGTGTGTCTATTCGTAGGGCCTGGAGTGTGTCTATTCGTAGGGCCTGGAGTGTGTCTATTCGTAGGGCCTGGAGTGTGTCTATTCGTAGGGCCTGGAGTGTGTCTATTCGTAGGGCCTGGAGTGTGTCTATTCGTAGGGCCTGGAGTGTGTCTATTCGTAGGGCCTGGAGTGTGTCTATTCGTAGGGCCTGGAGTGTGTCTATTCGTAGGGCCTGGAGTGTGTCTATTCGTAGGGCCTGGAGTGTGTATATTCGTAGGGCCTGGAGTGTGTCTATTCGTAGGGCCTGGAGTGTGTCTATTCGTAGGGCCTGGAGTGTGTATATTCGTAGGGCCTGGAGTGTGTATATTCGTAGGGCCTGGAGTGTGTCTATTCGTAGGGCCTGGAGTGTGTCTATTCGTAGGGCCTGGAGTGTGTCTATTCGTAGGGCCTGGAGTGTGTCTATTCATAGGGCCTGGAGTGTGTCTATTCGTAGGGCCTGGAGTGTGTATATTCATAGGGCCTGGAGTGTGTCTATTCGTAGGGCCTCGAGTGTGTATATTCGTAGGGCCTGGAGTGTGTCTATTCGTAGGGCCTGGAGTGTGTATATTCGTAGGGCCTGGAGTGTGTATATTCGTAGGGCCTGGAGTGTGTATATTCGTAGGGCCTGGAGTGTGTCTATTCGTAGGGCCTGGAGTGTGTCTATTCGTAGGGCCTGGAGTGTGTCTATTCGTAGGGCCTGGAGTGTGTCTATTCGTAGGGCCTGGAGTGTGTCTATTCGTAGGGCCTGGAGTGTGTCTATTCGTAGGGCCTGGAGTGTGTCTATTCGTAGGGCCTGGAGTGTGTCTATTCGTAGGGCCTGGAGTGTGTATATTCATAGGGCCTGGAGTGTGTCTATTCGTAGGGCCTCGAGTGTGTATATTCGTAGGGCCTGGAGTGTGTCTATTCGTAGGGCCTGGAGTGTGTCTATTCGTAGGGCCTGGAGTGTGTATATTCGTAGGGCCTGGAGTGTGTATATTCGTAGGGCCTGGAGTGTGTCTATTCGTAGGGCCTGGAGTGTGTATATTCGTAGGGCCTGGAGTGTGTATATTCGTAGGGCCTGGAGTGTGTCTATTCGTAGGGCCTGGAGTGTGTCTATTCGTAGGGCCTGGAGTGTGTCTATTCGTAGGGCCTGGAGTGTGTCTATTCGTAGGGCCTGGAGTGTGTATATTCGTAGGGCCTGGAGTGTGTCTATTCGTAGGGCCTGGAGTGTGTATATTCGTAGGGCCTGGAGTGTGTATATTCGTAGGGCCTGGAGTGTGTATATTCGTAGGGCCTGGAGTGTGTCTATTCGTAGGGCCTGGAGTGTGTCTATTCGTAGGGCCTGGAGTGTGTCTATTCGTAGGGCCTGGAGTGTGTCTATTCGTAGGGCCTGGAGTGTGTCTATTCGTAGGGCCTGGAGTGTGTCTATTCGTAGGGCCTGGAGTGTGTATATTCGTAGGGCCTGGAGTGTGTATATTCGTAGGGCCTGGAGTGTGTATATTCGTAGGGCCTGGAGTGTGTATATTCGTAGGGCCTGGAGTGTGTCTATTCGTAGGGCCTGGAGTGTGTCTATTCGTAGGGCCTGGAGTGTGTCTATTCGTAGGGCCTGGAGTGTGTCTATTCGTAGGGCCTGGAGTGTGTATATTCGTAGGGCCTGGAGTGTGTCTATTCGTAGGGCCTGGAGTGTGTCTATTCGTAGGGCCTGGAGTGTGTATATTCGTAGGGCCTGGAGTGTGTATATTCGTAGGGCCTGGAGTGTGTCTATTCGTAGGGCCTGGAGTGTGTATATTCGTAGGGCCTGGAGTGTGTCTATTCGTAGGGCCTGGAGTGTGTCTATTCGTAGGGCCTGGAGTGTGTCTATTCGTAGGGCCTGGAGTGTGTCTATTCGTAGGGCCTGGAGTGTGTCTATTCGTAGGGCCTGGAGTGTGTCTATTCGTAGGGCCTGGAGTGTGTCTATTCGTAGGGCCTGGAGTGTGTATATTCATAGGGCCTGGAGTGTGTCTATTCGTAGGGCCTCGAGTGTGTATATTCGTAGGGCCTGGAGTGTGTATATTCGTAGGGCCTGGAGTGTGTATATTCGTAGGGCCTGGAGTGTGTCTATTCGTAGGGCCTGGAGTGTGTCTATTCGTAGGGCCTGGAGTGTGTCTATTCGTAGGGCCTGGAGTGTGTCTATTCGTAGGGCCTGGAGTGTGTCTATTCGTAGGGCCTGGAGTGTGTCTATTCGTAGGGCCTGGAGTGTGTCTATTCGTAGGGCCTGGAGTGTGTATATTCGTAGGGCCTGGAGTGTGTATATTCGTAGGGCCTGGAGTGTGTCTATTCGTAGGGCCTGGAGTGTGTCTATTCGTAGGGCCTGGAGTGTGTCTATTCGTAGGGCCTGGAGTGTGTCTATTCGTAGGGCCTGGAGTGTGTCTATTCGTAGGGCCTGGAGTGTGTCTATTCGTAGGGCCTGGAGTGTGTATATTCATAGGGCCTGGAGTGTGTCTATTCGTAGGGCCTGGAGTGTGTCTATTCGTAGGGCCTGGAGTGTGTATATTCGTAGGGCCTGGAGTGTGTATATTCGTAGGGCCTGGAGTGTGTATATTCGTAGGGCCTGGAGTGTGTCTATTCGTAGGGCCTGGAGTGTGTCTATTCGTAGGGCCTGGAGTGTGTATATTCGTAGGGCCTGGAGTGTGTATATTCGTAGGGCCTGGAGTGTGTATATTCGTAGGGCCTGGAGTGTGTCTATTCGTAGGGCCTGGAGTGTGTCTATTCGTAGGGCCTGGAGTGTGTCTATTCGTAGGGCCTGGAGTGTGTATATTCGTAGGGCCTGGAGTGTGTATATTCGTAGGGGCTGGAGTGTGTATATTCGTAGGGCCTGGAGTGTGTCTATTCGTAGGGCCTGGAGTGTGTCTATTCGTAGGGCCTGGAGTGTGTATATTCGTAGGGCCTGGAGTGTGTATATTCGTAGGGCCTGGAGTGTGTATATTCGTAGGGCCTGGAGTGTGTCTATTCGTAGGGCCTGGAGTGTGTCTATTCGTAGGGCCTGGAGTGTGTCTATTCGTAGGGCCTGGAGTTTGTCTATTCGTAGGGCCTGGAGTGTGTCTATTCGTAGGGCCTGGAGTGTGTCTATTCGTAGGGCCTGGAGTGTGTCTATTCGTAGGGCCTGGAGTGTGTCTATTCGTAGGGCCTGGAGTGTGTCTATTCGTAGGGCCTGGAGTGTGTCTATTCGTAGGGCCTGGAGTGTGTATATTCGTAGGGCCTGGAGTGTGTCTATTCGTAGGGCCTGGAGTGTGTATATTCGTAGGGCCTGGAGTGTGTATATTCGTAGGGCCTGGAGTGTGTCTATTCGTAGGGCCTGGAGTGTGTCTATTCGTAGGGCCTGGAGTGTGTCTATTCGTAGGGCCTGGAGTGTGTCTATTCGTAGGGCCTGGAGTGTGTCTATTCGTAGGGCCTGGAGTGTGTATATTCGTAGGGCCTGGAGTGTGTATATTCGTAGGGCCTGGAGTGTGTCTATTCGTAGGGCCTGGAGTGTGTCTATTCGTAGGGCCTGGAGTGTGTCTATTCGTAGGGCCTGGAGTGTGTCTATTCGTAGGGCCTGGAGTGTGTCTATTCGTAGGGCCTGGAGTGTGTATATTCATAGGGCCTGGAGTGTGTCTATTCGTAGGGCCTCGAGTGTGTATATTCGTAGGGCCTGGAGTGTGTCTATTCGTAGGCCTGGAGTGTTAGGCCTGGAGTGTGTATATTCGTAGGGCCTGGAGTGTGTATATTCGTAGGGCCTGGAGTGTGTATATTCGTAGGGCCTGGAGTGTGTCTATTCGTAGGGCCTGGAGTGTGTCTATTCGTAGGGCCTGGAGTGTGTCTATTCGTAGGGCCTGGAGTGTGTCTATTCGTAGGGCCTGGAGTGTGTCTATTCGTAGGGCCTGGAGTGTGTCTATTCGTAGGGCCTGGAGTGTGTCTATTCGTAGGGCCTGGAGTGTGTCTATTCGTAGGGCCTGGAGTGTGTCTATTCGTAGGGCCTGGAGTGTGTCTATTCGTAGGGCCTGGAGTGTGTATATTCGTAGGGCCTGGAGTGTGTCTATTCGTAGGGCCTGGAGTGTGTATATTCGTAGGGCCTGGAGTGTGTATATTCGTAGGGCCTGGAGTGTGTCTATTCGTAGGGCCTGGAGTGTGTCTATTCGTAGGGCCTGGAGTGTGTCTATTCGTAGGGCCTGGAGTGTGTCTATTCGTAGGGCCTGGAGTGTGTATATTCGTAGGGCCTGGAGTGTGTCTATTCGTAGGGCCTGGAGTGTGTATATTCGTAGGGCCTGGAGTGTGTATATTCGTAGGGCCTGGAGTGTGTCTATTCGTAGGGCCTGGAGTGTGTCTATTCGTAGGGCCTGGAGTGTGTCTATTCGTAGGGCCTGGAGTGTGTCTATTCGTAGGGCCTGGAGTGTGTATATTCGTAGGGCCTGGAGTGTGTCTATTCGTAGGGCCTGGAGTGTGTATATTCGTAGGGCCTGGAGTGTGTATATTCGTAGGGCCTGGAGTGTGTATATTCGTAGGGCCTGGAGTGTGTCTATTCGTAGGGCCTGGAGTGTGTCTATTCGTAGGGCCTGGAGTGTGTCTATTCGTAGGGCCTGGAGTGTGTCTATTCGTAGGGCCTGGAGTGTGTCTATTCGTAGGGCCTGGAGTGTGTCTATTCGTAGGGCCTGGAGTGTGTCTATTCGTAGGGCCTGGAGTGTGTATATTCGTAGGGCCTGGAGTGTGTATATTCGTAGGGCCTGGAGTGTGTATATTCGTAGGGCCTGGAGTGTGTATATTCGTAGGGCCTGGAGTGTGTCTATTCGTAGGGCCTGGAGTGTGTCTATTCGTAGGGCCTGGAGTGTGTCTATTCGTAGGGCCTGGAGTGTGTCTATTCGTAGGGCCTGGAGTGTGTATATTCGTAGGGCCTGGAGTGTGTCTATTCGTAGGGCCTGGAGTGTGTCTATTCGTAGGGCCTGGAGTGTGTATATTCGTAGGGCCTGGAGTGTGTATATTCGTAGGGCCTGGAGTGTGTCTATTCGTAGGGCCTGGAGTGTGTCTATTCGTAGGGCCTGGAGTGTGTCTATTCGTAGGGCCTGGAGTGTGTCTATTCGTAGGGCCTGGAGTGTGTCTATTCGTAGGGCCTGGAGTGTGTATATTCATAGGGCCTGGAGTGTGTCTATTCGTAGGGCCTGGAGTGTGTATATTCGTAGGGCCTGGAGTGTGTCTATTCGTAGGGCCTGGAGTGTGTCTATTCGTAGGGCCTGGAGTGTGTATATTCGTAGGGCCTGGAGTGTGTATATTCGTTGGGCCTACAGTGTGTCTATTCGTAGGGCCTGGAGTGTGTCTATTCGTAGGGCCTGGAGTGTGTCTATTCGTAGGGCCTGGAGTGTGTCTATTCGTAGGGCCTGGAGTGTGTCTATTCGTAGGGCCTGGAGTGTGTCTATTCGTAGGGCCTGGAGTGTGTCTATTCGTAGGGCCTGGAGTGTGTCTATTCGTAGGGCCTGGAGTGTGTCTATTCGTAGGGCCTGGAGTGTGTCTATTCGTAGGGCCTGGAGTGTGTCTATTCGTAGGGCCTGGAGTGTGTCTATTCGTAGGGCCTGGAGTGTGTCTATTCGTAGGGCCTGGAGTGTGTCTATTCGTAGGGCCTGGAGTGTGTCTATTCGTAGGGCCTGGAGTGTGTCTATTCGTAGGGCCTGGAGTGTGTCTATTCGTAGGGCCTGGAGTGTGTCTATTCGTAGGGCCTGGAGTGTGTCTATTCGTAGGGCCTGGATCGTAGGGCCTGAGTGTGTCTATTCGTAGGGCCTGGAGTGTTCGTAGGGCCTGGAGTGTGTCTATTCGTAGGGCCTGGAGTGTGTCTATTCGTAGGGCCTGGAGTGTGTCTATTCGTAGGGCCTGGAGTGTGTCTATTCGTAGGGCCTGGAGTGTGTCTATTCGTAGGGCCTGGAGTGTGTCTATTCACACTTCCTGGAGTTCACGCCCAGGCTCTGACCAGGCGTGGTGGGGCTAGAGCGGGCGGCATGGGAATGGTGTGCGACCGGGTGCGAGGAGAAGGAGAGACAAGGGGTGAGTGAGAGAGACAAGGCGTGCTGGGAGGAGTGTGAGAGGGAAATGGAAGAGAACGCCAGAGAAATTGGCAGACGAACTGGCCTCTCCTCCCCACCTCCCCCACTCCACCTTGACCTCTCCCCCATCCGAACTCTCCCTCACCCCCCACTTCTCTCCCCTCCTACCGTCAGTGCCCCATCCCATCTACCCACTACCTCTCCCTCTTTCCTCCCCTCACACCTCTTCCCCCCCACCTCCCATTCCCCCTTTCCGCACCTTCCTGCTGTTTCGCCATGGCTTCCACTGCAGCGCGCGAGGCATCAATGCGGGCAAGGGCAGCACGCAGGGAGGCGAGCAGTCCACTGTTTGTAGGCTCTCCCCCATCCCATCCCCCTCTCAACCCCCACTTTTCTCCCTTCCTACCGCCACTGCCCCATCCCACCTCCCCCCCACCTCTCCCCCAACTTCCCCTCTTCTCCCTGCCCCCCCTCCCCCCCTTGCGCACCTTCCTGTTGTTTCGCCATGGCTTCCACTGCAGCGCGCGAGGCATCGATGCGGGCAAGGGCAGCACGCAGCGAGGCGAGGGAGTCGCTGAGCATTTTCACCTCGCCCTCCACCTGCTCTCGGATCTGCCGCACCTGCTCCACTGGTAGACGCGGAATGTCCTTTACCGATATCTGTGGGCAGGGCGAGGAGTGGGGCGGGGTGGAACAGGGGCGGGGAACGCAGTGGGGCACGATGGCATGGCTTCACCTCGCCCTCCACCTGCTCTCGGATCTGCCGCACCTGCTCCACTGGCAGCCGCGGGATGTCCTTCACTGATATCTGTGGGCAGGGCGGGGCAAGGCGGAGGGAGGCACAACACGGCCGAGGGGGACATGAGAGGGCGGAGGGGGAAAGGCAGGGCACAGGGAGGCGAGGGAGTTGGCGAGCATCTTCACCTCGCCCTCCACCTGCTCTCGGATCTGCTGCACCTGCTCCACTGGCAAACGCGGAATGTCCTTCACTGATACCTGCCGTGAGAATGGGGTGCAGTGGGGGAGGGAATGGGGCGCAGTGGGGGAGGGAATGGGGCGCAGTGGGGGAGGGAATGGGGTGCAGTGGGGGAGGGAATGGGGCGCAATGGGGGAGGGAATGGGCGCAGTGGGGGGAGGGGGGCGGGCAGTAGGGCATGGCACGACAGGGCATCAATGCCGTGCTCCACCAGCAGGTGCGGGATGTCATTCATCGGTACATGCGGTGAGCATGGGATGCAACGGATGCGCGGAGGGGCGCATGGGATCGATGGCGTGCGACGGCGAGACGCCGCTCAATGCGCTCAGCGGAAATTGCGGGATGCCCTTCAGCGCCACGAGCGCGCACGGCGAGGCGTCGTGGGGCGACGCGGGGCGATATAATGGCACGGCAGGCAACGCAATTTCATGAGATCGCGTGCTACAGATTGGCGCGAATGGCGCGAGTGGGGAACAGCAGCACGAACGGCTCACCTGCGTGGGCCCTAGCTGCTGCTGCTCCGCCATGCCGGCTCAAGCTGCTGCCCTCCCCGCTGTTACGATCCGCCCCGCGCCCTCTGCCGCTCCTAGCGCGACTCGCAGCAACCACGTGGCAGTCGCACCGCGCGAGGCAAGATCGGAGGGCCGAGGGGCACGGTGCGAGAATTGAGGGTGGAGGGGCGGGAGAGACGTTGACGGAGACGACGCACCGGTTGCGGCGACTACAAAGAGCTCGCTGGATGGCGCGTTGAAACTTGAAACGAGGGAATTTAATCGCTCAATCTGAAGACGCGACGCGGCGGGCACTGGAATGGGCAGGATCTGATGGATTTGAATGAGAAGCTCTGTGTGGGATGAATGGGTGCGCTTGCTTTGCTTTGCAAGTTCGACATCGATCGAGGTGGTAGAAACAAAGAATTCATGTTGAGACATGTTTGTAGGAGCTACATTGCTGGAAGTGCTGCACCCGATATTGCTAGTAACGCGTACACCCTCAGCTCTGGTTCCGTCTTGTTCACGAGCCTGAGTCACGGACCTGCTTTGGGAATTCGAAGCTGCAAACCAGTTTCGCCAAGGTATTGTTTTCTGAAGGCGCTTTTCACCTCCTTCAGAGACGTTGGGCCTTGGGCCTTGTGTGCGCGAGCGGCGTTCAGGGAGTCTCGTGCGCCTCGCCGTGCCATCCGTCGCCGCGCTGCCTTGTCTCACACGAAACGCGGCGCCGGGCACGCTCTCGTCGCGCCGTGTTGGATCCACTTTTAGAGAAACGTCGTTGCTTCTAGTCTCCGGCTCTTGCCGTCCTCGTCCCCACCGCCGCCACCCGTTCCCTCGCGCGGCGCCACCAGCATCATGTGGCGGGTGGCGTGTCGCGAGGCGCGCAAGCAGGTCGCGTCGCTGACCCATGGGCCCGCGTGTCGCGGCGCGCACGGCGCGCCCGCGCCGGGTGGTCCTTATCCGCAGCATTCCCTCGCGCACGCCGCCCCGCCCTCCGCCGCCACGCCGCATCACGCTCGCCTCATCCCATCGCTCGTCGCCCCTCACGGCCCCGCATCCCTCACCGCCAACGCGACGCGCATCGGCGCATGGCGGCACGCGTCACCCCTCGCGCTCGCGGTCACCTCCCCCTCGCTCTCCGCCCTCCGCTCCGCAGTCACGCACTCCTCCGCCAGCCTCTCTTCCGCCACCCTCTCCGCCGCCGCCTCTCTGCCAGCCGCAGCCCGCGCGAGCCTCACCGTCCCCGCGGCAGGCGCGGCGGCCGGCCGGGCGGCAGGCGTGAGCGTGTGGAAGCACTACGGGCGCTGCTACTACGAGCTCAGCAAGACGCGGTTGAGGTGGGTGGGGCGCGGCTCAGGTGGGCGCGACGCGACTCAGGTGGGGGGGCGCGCATGCGGAGGCGGGGAGCTGAAACGTCCCGCTGCTGTGGATGTGAAGATGACGCCTTTTCCGTTGCTCTCTCGTGTGCCTCGCGCGTAGCGTCCACCCGCTGTAAACATCTTCCATTGCGTACAGCATTCCCTCTATTCCCTCTCCTCCCTCTCTCGCTCACCGCCTGCCTCCCGCCCCCTGCACTTGTCAACCCTTCCTGTCTCCCGACCCCATGCGCGCGTGGCGTCCTCCCCTGGCTGCTCACCCCCCAGCCTGCTGGTGGTGGCGACAGCAGCAGCGGGGTTTGTGATGGGGAGTGGCGACCACGTTGACTGGGCGGGGCAGGACTTGCATGGACTTCACTTCACTCCTGCCCCCCTGTGCCCCTTACTCCCTGCCTCCGTCTCTCGCTCCCCTGTGCGCCTCGCATCCCCCAGCCTGCTGGTGGTGGCGACGGCAGCAGCGGGGTTTGTGATGGGGAGTGGCGACCACGTTGACTGGGCGGGGCAGGACTTGCATGGACTTCACTTCACTCCTGCCCCCCTGTGCCCCTTACTCCCTGCCTCCGTCTCTCGCTCCCCTGTGCGCCTCGCATCCCCCAGCCTGCTGGTGGTGGCGACGGCAGCAGCGGGGTTTGTGATGGGGAGTGGCGACCACGTTGACTGGGCGGGACTTGGATGGACCTCGCTCGGAACCTTCCTCGCAGCTGCCTCCGCCAACACATGGAACCAGGTGTGGCTGCAAAGTGGCCATGCTGTCTGATGGCCTTGCTGCTTGCCGTGCCTCTCACCTCTCTCACCTCTCGTCGCCCGTATTCATTGTGCATTACTCACCCTTGCCTTGCCCTTTCGCACTACTGCTTGCCTCCTTGCTGCTGCACCGCACGTACTCTCGAGACCCATTCCCCCTTCCCATGCCCCTGCTGTGCCAGCCAGTGCCTTTCCATGCCATCGCTCCCCCCTGTGCATGTGGTCCCAGGTGTACGAGGTGGCGAACGATGCCCTGATGAAGCGCACGCGGGGCAGGCCGCTGCCAGCAGGGCGGATGACCCGCCAGCACGCCATCGCATGGGGGCTGCTCACTGGGGCCAGCGGCCTCGCCATCCTTGCAACCCAGGTGTGGTGTGCGGTGCAGTCTGGTGTTGTCACCCCGCATGCAATGCAGTGCAGTCAGCACCAGCAGGGCGGATGACCCGCCAGCACGCCATCGCATGGGAGCTGCTCACCGGTGCCAGCGGCCTCGTCATCCTCGCTTCTCAGGTGTTGTATGCGGTGCAGTCAGGTAATGCAATGCAATAGCATCAGCAGGTCGCCACGTTGCCGCATCTCTCCATCAACCCACCTTCTGGTTGGCCCCTCTTTCCCCTCCCTGCTCGTGTGCATGCGTGCAGACCAACAGCATGACAGCGGGCCTGGGAGCCGCCAACATAGCGCTGTACGCGGGGGTGTACACGCCTCTCAAGCAGCTGCACATCGCCAACACATGGGTTGGTGCTGTCGTCGGCGCCATCCCGCCTCTTATGGGGTGAGAACTTGGAGGCATGGCGATGATCGTGATGCCGTTAATGGTGGTGCTGTTGGTGGTGATAATCATGACAGTGATGTGATGGGGATGACGGTTAAGAGGGTGATGGCAAGATGGGGCAGGGTGGGGAAATGGCAGGGCAGCACATGGGGGTTGGTCTACGGTTGGGAATAGGCAGGCAGGCAGGCAGGTGACCTGCTCACTTCACATCTCTCATCCCCTCTCTCATCTATTCTCACCCTTCCCTGCATGTCATAATCCCCCACCCCCCTCCCCCCTCCTTCCCTTCCCCCATCCCTCCCCCCCTTGTGTGCTGCAGGTGGGCGGCGGCGAGTGGGGGGTTGGATGCGGGGGCAGCAGTGCTGGCAGGGGCGCTGTACCTGTGGCAGATGCCGCACTTCCTTGCTCTCGCCTGGCTGTGCCGCAAGGACTATGCTGCCGGGGGGTGAGTGAAGGGTGAAGGGGCTGACAATGCTGCAGGGGGTATGTGTGGGGGGCCACTCAGCACATGCGGGCCTGGAGTGAGGGGCGGGAATGGGGGGCAGCAGTGCTGGCAGGAGCGCTGTACCTCGGCAAATGCCGCACTTCCAGGGGTTGAGTGAAAGGGGTGGGGGGAAGGAGAGGGTTGACCGTTGACCATGCTGTGGGGGGGTATGTGTGTGGGGGGTATGTGTGTGGGGGGGTATGTGTGTGGGGGGTATGTGTGTGGGGGGGCTGATAATGCTACAGGGGGGTGTGTGACGGGTGGGTGGGAGGAAGGGGTTGACCATGTTCTGGGGGGGTATGCGTGTGGGGGGGACGACACAAGCAGGGCTGCACACTGCCTTATCCTCGTCCCGCACTATTGTGGCCCTCTCCTCTCCTCTCCTCTCTTCTCTCGTGCTCATCTTCGCATTCTGCCTCATGCTTTTCACTGCATCCTCTCACCTCATCCCCTGCCTCTCTGCTTCCAACTCTGCCTCTGTAATTTCCCCCCTGCATTCTCTCACCTCCGCCCGTGCCTCCCAAACCCCCCCCTGCCTCTGTACTTCAACCCCTTGCCTCCCCCCCTCCCACCCACCCCCTCCCCCCCCACCAGCTACCGCATGCTGTCACTGGCGGACCCCACGGGGCGGCGCACAGCAGCAGCAGCGCTGCGTAACTGCTGCTACATGCTGCCGCTGGGACTCGCTGCCGTCTCTCGTGCGCCCTCCCTGCCCTCCCTACCGTCCCTACCCCTCCACCCATTCATGGTCCCATTTCCTTGACCCTTTAACTTTTCCACTGGCTCCGCGCTTGCCTTCCCTCTCATCTCATCACTTCGGCCCATCCGTGTCTCTGCCCATGCCATCTCGGTCTTTGCACTCCCCCACTCTCCCCACCTGCATGCCCACTCCTTCTCTCACCTCCTTTCCCCAACCTTGCTCTCAATACCTCAGATGCTTATCCCTCACCCTTCTCATCCCTCGACCTTCTCACTCCATACCTCCTTCCCTCTGCTCAACCCCACCTCTTCACCCCCTTCCCTGACAGTGGGGTGCACGACAGCACCGTTCCTATGGGAGAACGTGCTGCTAACGGGGGCGTTCACAGCAGCAGCAGTGCCCTTCTATCGCAACCCCTCGTCAGCATCAGCCAGGCAGCTGTTCCGTGCCAGCCTGCTCTTCCTGCCCGCCCTCATGGCCGCCATGCTGCTGCACCGCCTCCCCCACCAACCCCTCCCCACCCATGCTCTCTCCCCCGCCCCCGCGCCCGCACTCACCCTTGTGCCGCTTCCCTCCCACGCTCCTGCAGTGATGGCAGGTGCAGGCGAGAGTAGGGTAGGGGGAGCAGCAGCGGGAGAGCAGGGGGGGAGGGAGGAGGTGGGGCGGAAGGCATGGGGAGAGACCGGGGCGAGGAGGGCGTGGGAGGAGGCAGCAGAGAGTGGCGAGAGGGGTGAGGGCAGGAGGAGGGTGAGTCTTCCTCCAGTGGCGTATTACTCTGCTGCTCCCTTTCCCTTCCTCCCCGTGCCCCACTACGCATGACCCTCGCCTCGTGCACGTGGGGGGGGAGGGGTGGTGATAGTCACACCTGCATGCACATGACATGCAATGCGTACCTGAAGCATGGCTCCGCATGCACCTACAGCTTACCCTGTGTCAATGCCACCCTTGAAGTTGGTGCAGTGATGTGATGAACACATTGCAAGTTGCTTGACCGTCATGACATCCTTAGATCCACGATGTGGAGTTGAAAACCAGACCACGCTTGTACCGGTATCTTCAGGTTCAGGGCGTGTTCCTACTACTGCTCCTTACGGTATTAGACCTGTTACGAATAGTAAAAGATGAAGGGTTATTGTGCACTCCTGACAGTAGCAATCGAGGCACGCAATACCGAGTCTGAAGACGAAAATGCGGAAGTGATGCGAAGGGTCGTACGGTTATGAAGCATTTGGACCGTCAGGGCAGACAGCATCAGGCAGCAGCAGTGGCGAGGATTCTGCCCAGGCAGTTCGTAACCGTCTGGAGTCGCACGGTTGAGTTTCGCTGCAATAAGGGAATGTACCCCTTAGAGTACATGGCTAGCTAGGTCGCTTCGTATTCCACCCTGTACTCTTTTTTATATTACAGTATCTGTATGTTTTCAATCATCTCAATCATTCTACATTCACTTTGAATTGAGGTCAAGGGCCCACCACTACCAATCAACTCTGTGCGAACCTTCCTGAGGTGATCCTAGGGATGATCAACATATGATCGCAGCATGGTAGGAGAGCGACTCGGGAATCCTTCGCACTGCCACCTCCGAAAACTTCGACGAACGGAAAGTGGCGTCCGGCACACGCTCGCGTGTGAGAATGGCCGGAGGATCTGGTGGTCAGACAAATCTGACGGCTGAAGCGCAGCCCAACCCGGCTGCGACAAGCGAGGAAACGACGACGATTGGAACCGCCGTCCTCGCACAACTGCTTCAGCGATTCACCAGCTTGGAGCAAGGACTCCAAACATTGCGGAATGGCGATGAAGGAACATCTTCTCAACCCTCTCAACCGGCCTCGAACTGCCACAATACCGCCCTGCACACCTTCTCCCTCGACACAAATGGCTCAACTCCCAAAACTCGTCCCAACGAAGAAGCAGTTCTCTTTGCGCAATCAAGGTTTTTGAGCATATCTAAAATAAAGACAAGTGTGTGTTTTGACAGCTGAGACTTCTATACGTGGAGCTTCGAGCTGGAGCTGCTGCTGAAAAACGCACAGATATTCCACTATTTCGACGGGAGCTACTCGGGACCCGATGAGGATACCGCTGACGTCCCGGCGCAGTAATACAATGAGTCGTTAATGGCGTACTGCGTCTTCCTACGGAACATGTCGCTGGCGGAGCAGTTGAGCATTCGATCGTACAAGACATCACCTGCTCCAGCCCTCGACGCTTGGCGCCACCTGAACGACGTGTACCAACCGAAAGATTTGGTTTCATCGAGCCGCCTACTCCAGCAGCTACTGGAGACAAATGTGAGAATAACAAACGAGAATGAATGTGTTAGAATATTGACCGAATAAATGAAACAGGAAAAGCAAGCAGGTGGGTACAAGTAGGAAACCTAAAAGTGTTGTACCTTGTAAGAACTACCCCACTACAGCCTAGATAGACTATAGCATATATGTTTGACACACCCCCATAGGCAAAGTGGGGGAGAACAAGAGGTCACAAGACCAGTCAAGAAAGGCAAAGCAAGCTCAGGGTGGATCATAAAGTCACCACACAGTCTGAGCACAACAAATGGCCACAAGGCCAATTCACATGCAGAGTTATATAAAGGAGAACAAACAATACAGTGAACACAACCTAGCAAGTGTAAGCATGCAGGTATACGAATATAGAGTAAAGTACAAGCAGAGTCAAGAAGTAAGCAAGTGAGGCACAGTAGGTACAAGGTGTTAGATACTAGCGAGAATGACGAGAATGATTTACTAGGAAGGGGTGAAGGGTACAAGTACAATGTCGAGAGAAATTGTATACCCCCTAAGGCTAAACCCACTATAGCCTAGACAACTGTAAACACATAAACACATATGTTTGACACACCCCCATAGGCGAAGTGGGGGATAGCCAGAGCAAGCAATGGTCACAAGACCAGTCAAGAGAAGAAGTAAAGCAAAGCAAGCTCAGGGTGAATCACAAAGTCACCACACAGTCCGAGCACAAGCAAAGGGCCACAAGGCCAGTTCACATGCAGAGTTATATAAAGAGAACAAACAATACAGTGATCATACCCTAGCAACTGCAAGCATGCAGGTATATGTATAGATAACAGTACAGGCAGAGTCAGGCAGTAAGTAAGTGAGGCAAAGTAGGCACAAGGCCTAACACAGTAGAGAAGCGCTGATGATCACCAGGAGGAAGTGCCTTGGTGAAGACATCAACAGTGTTGGCCCGAGTGGCCACGTACACAAGACGAAGCTGACCACGCTGCTGCAACTCTCGAGCAAGGAAGTATCGCAGAGCGATGTGCTTCATTCTGTGCTCCAGTCTGTGCTCCTGACACAAGGCTATCATTGCCTTGTTGTCTACGTACAGGACTGGAGGCGAACGAGGCTGCTCTCCCAAGTCGGTCAGCAAGTAGGTGAGCCAGCGTAGCTCCTGAGCAGCCATGGCTCTGGCGTAGATCTCAGCCTCACAGCTGGAGCTGAGAACTGAAGACGAGCAGGTAGACCGCCAAGAAACCGAGCCGGACCCAAGGCTGAAGGTGTAACCATGCGACGACCGCTGCGTAGCTGAGTCGTCAACCCAGGAGGCGTCTGCGTGACCAGTGAGGACAACTGGACCCCGTCCTCCAAGCACAAGCCCCAAGCCCGACGTACTGCACAGGTAACGCAGTACCCTCTTTGCAGCATCCCAGTGCACCTTTCGGTGCCTACCGGGAGCCACATAGCGAGCCAGAAGGCTAAGAGGGTACGCGAGGTCAGGTCGTGTGCAAGTCATCAGGTACATGAGGCAACCCACAAGCTCTGGGTACGGACCACTCGGCTCTACGGACTCGTCCGAAGGTGGAGCTGAGAGCGAGTGGCTGGTAGACAGAGGAGTGAGCTGTGGCGAGGAGTACTGGAAGCCGAAGCGCTGAAGGACCTGGTGCACCATGTGTGACTGAGTTGGTGTGATGGTGCGCTGTGCTCTGTCCCGGGTGATCTGCAGGCCAAGATAGCTGCGCACTTCACCCAGGTCAGTACAGGTATGTCTCTTCTGCAGCTCGGACTTCACTAGGGTCAGTGCCTCAGTGTCAGCCGTGGCAAAGACGAGGTCGTCGACGTACACTAGGACGTAGAAGGGCAGCAGCGAGGTGTCGGTGCGAAGAAACAGCGACGGGTCTGCTGTAGAAGGAACAACCCAAGAGCCGCAAGTGTAGTCCTGAGCGTGTCGTGCCACTCGCGAGGCGCCTGGCGGAAACCGTAGACTGGCCGGCGGAGGCTCCACTGGGTACCTGTTGGAAACGACCCAGTGAAACCAGGTGGTCGGCGCAGCCAGATCTCCTCGTGCAGGTTGCCCTGCAGGAAGGCTGTACTGAAGTCCAGGGAGTGCAACTCGTAGTCACGCTGAGCAGCGACGTGCAGCAGCACCCGAAGAGTAGTCATCTTCGGGGTGGGGGAGAAGGTCTGGAAGTAGTCAACTCCCTGTCGCAGGCTGAAACCTCGAGCAACGTAACGCGCCTTGAAGGCAGGCGGAGAACCCGGCGGCCGCTTCACCCTGAAGATCCACATGCCATCGACTATGTTCACCCTAGGTGGGGGAACCTCGTCGACGTAAGTGCCTGTGGACTTCCAGGATGCCATCTTGGCATCCATAGCTGCCTGCCACTGAGAAGAGTAAGGACCCGTAATCGCCTCTGCGTAAGAGCGCGGGGTCGGGATGTCTGGAGCATCCGGGTCTCCCTCAGGGGCAAGCAGCAAGGAAGCGAACCGAGGTACAGCAGCTGCAAGACACTCAAAGTCCTCCTTCCTGTCCTCAAGGACGTCCGTGCCAAGAGCACACTCACCCCCGACGGACGGAGGACTGGCAGGCACAGACTCAGCAACAAGAGCAGAGGCGTAGTCGAGACGGCAGGCAGCAGCAAAGTCAAGTAGCTCAGCAACGAGAGCAGAAGCAGCAACAGACTCAAAGGACGGGTCAGTGACAGCAGTGGCAAGGAGACGAGTGACAGTGGGACTGGCAGCACGCGCTCGGTCAGACTCAGGGTCAGGGACCTCAGGAAGAGGGGACTCAGGAGGAGCAGGCACAGGAACACGCAGTGGAACAGAGGAAGGACGGATTGCCATGGTGTGCGTGCCTGGGACAGGAGGAGGACGCAAACGAGGAGCGTGACGAGCAGTGCGAACAGGCGAGACAGGACGAGACGCAGGCTCACGACGCTCTGTAAGACCTCCAGACTGCTCAGTGTAAGGAGAGGGAACAGGCAGTGGGGAGGCTGGCTGTAACGGCGGCTGCGACTGGTCAGGCAGTGGACACACGAAGGGAGGAGGAAGACCAGTAGAAGACGGGACACCAAGAACCTGCTGAAGCAGAGGAACGAAGTACGGGCGCGGCCGCACAGTGCCTCCAGCACCTCCAGCTCCAGGGTCAACAGCTCCAGCTCCTGCAGCTCCAGTGCCTCCTGCGCCAGGGCCTCCAACTCCAGCTACACCAGCTCCAGCGCCTCCGGCGCCAGTTGCTCCAGGCTCCGTAGGGTCTCCAGCTCCAGTAGTAACAGCAGCACCTCCAGCTCCAGCGTCTCCAGGCTCGCCAGTCCCAGGAGCTCCACTCCGACGGTGTGGGCGCTGAACAAGCCACTCACGCAGCTGCTGCAAGGACAGTCGCGCAGAAGCACCAGCAGGACCTCCAGACGAAGCAGCACCCCGAGGCTCAGCACCCCCAGACTCCGCACCTTCGGACTCATCACCCCCAGGCTCCGCACCCTCCGACTCAGCACCCCCAGGCTCAACACCCTCAGGCTCATCACCCCCAGACACAGCACCCTCAGACCCCGCACCCACCGGCTCCGCAACCCCAGACGCAGCACCTGGAGCAGCACCTGAGACGACAGCTACCTGAACAGGCGCACTACCAGGGAGAGGGTCTACTTGAGACACTCCCGAGGGAGCAATACCCTGGGGCGGAAGGGGGTCTACCGGAAGTGGACCGGGAGCAAGGAAGAGCGGCGGGGGCGGGGAAGGGGCAGAGCGGTAGGGGAAGAGACGGTAGAAGGGAACCGACTCGTCGAACGTGACGTCCTGAGAAGGGAGGACACGGCGCGAGGTGGGGTGGTAAAACTGCCAGCCAAGCGCGTCAGGGACAAAGCCAAGGAAGACGCAGGGAATGGCGCGGGCGGAGAGCTTGTCCGCGGACGTATCGCGAACAAAGGCACGAGAACCCCAGACCCGGAACACCGACGCATCGCCAACCTTCCCCGTCCAACGCAGTGTGGGCGAGGTCTCCGGCAAGGAGACACGGGGCCAAAGGTTGAGCGGATGCGCAGCGTACCGGACCGCAAACGGCCACAGAAAATGGGGAGCGACCAAATGGATCATGGAGGTACGAGCGACCTCCATGACTAAGCCAATGCGGCGCTCAGCAATCCCATTTTGCTGAGGGGAGTCCGGAAGCGTGAAAAACTGGAGAATGCCCTCCCCACGACAAAAGTCCCGCAAGAGGTCGGAGGAGAACTCACCACCTCTGTCAGAGTGCAGACGCAGGACAGGAAGGTCCTGGCCGAACCGCTCGCGCAGCTGGAGACGGACTGTGCGGATCCAAGGGATCAAGCCAGCAGAGACTTCACCCTTGCTGCACAAGGGGAAGACTGTGGTGTACCGCGTGTAGTCGTCAACTACCAGCAGAAAGTAGCGCTCGCGGCCCTGTCCAGTGACGCGGGCTGGGCCCCACACGTCCATGTGGAGGGTCTGCAGGGGAGCAATCGTCGGGGGAAACGAGGAGGAGTGAGGAGCGGCGCGCTGCCGCCCCTCGACGCAAGGAAGACAGGGCGGGGCAGGTGAGGGCGGCAGGGGAGGCAGAGACCTGGGGAGACCAGAGACAAGGAGACGGGAGTGCATGCCACGAAGGCGTGGCAGGGAGGGGTGACCCAGGCGGTGGTGCCAAAGAAGAGTCTGGTGCGGCAGGAGGCGACACGAGCAAGAGGCGGCTACCTGACCTGACGCGGACACCTGAGCATACGCAGCGACCTGAGGAGGCTCGGTTGCCAGTGTGTACAGACTCGACCCTGTCCGACGAGTGAACGTAGCCAGGTGACGCCCCGTCTGTGTGCACGTGCAGATTGACACACGCTGACCCCCAGGAGTGGTGGTAGTGACCATCGCATCCTGAAGGGCAGCGGTACTCACCAAGTTCGTAGAGAACGAGGGGAGGTGAAGACCTGACAGTGAGCCAGACGGAACCGCCGGACACGGGAGGACAGTGGAGGAACGGGCAACGACCGGGCCCCTAGAGGGGTCAGCCGGCCTGACCAAAACAGGTGCAGGAAGAGGAGTGAGAGTGGTGCTGTCACGAAAGAAACAGCGCGAGGCGCCGGAGTCCAACGTGAAGGTGTGCAGGGCCTCAGCAGGCGCAGTACCAGGGGGAGTACCAGACGCACTAGCACCTAGAGCAGCAGCGGCTATACCTGGGTCAGGCGGCACACACCAGTAACAATCACCCTCAGCACTAAAAGACAAAGCATACATGGCAGAGATAATAACATCAAAGTCTAGGTCAAAGATAGCAACTCCCGACCTAAGCAACTCCGCCCAGCGAGGGCACTCGACGTCATCACCAAACTCAGTATGCCAGGCGTCGTCAAGGCAGGCAAAGCAGCGGCGCTCAGAGTGAAACCTCCCGCATGTCCGGCCCGCACGGGCACCCGTGCGAATGACATACGGGCAGGTCTGACTACCCTCACCCGCCCCACGCTGAACCAACCACTCACGGAGCTGCTGGGGCGTCTGAGTCTCGCTCCGACGCTGCTGCTGCTGACCCCGACCACCACTAGGGCCTCCACGCTGAGGTCCAGACCGACCACCACTGGTCCCACCGCCTCCACTGCCGCCACTCCCTCCGCTGCCTCCACCGCCGCCACCAGAGCCTCCACCTCCGCCACCGGTCCCACCGCTGCCACCACCTCCACTACCTCCGCCTCCTCTACCGCCGCCCCCACTACCACTCCCACTGCCACCTCCACCACCACTGCTGCCTCCTCCCCTACCCCGGCCACCCTTGCCCTTGCTGTTGCGGCGCTTCGTACAAGTCAAAGCAGCACCGACGTCCTCAAGAACAAAGACATCTGCAGCAGCAGCAGAGGCGAAGGAGGAGGAAAGGGGGGAGGGGGAGCACCCCTCAAAGAAGGGTGAGCGCGGAGTGCCACGAGCAGCACCTATAGCAACTGCACTAGTCTCAGCTACGAGGAGATGCTGCTCGAGGAGGTCAACAGTGAGGGAAGTGGGGTCGAGGGTGAGGAAGTGGTCCCTGACAGAGCGAAGGGAGTCAGGGAGGTGAGTGACTATGAAGTAGAGGGTGATGAACATGGGGGGCTGGTTCGTGGGAAGGAACTCAGCAGGGACGGTAGCACGGTAGCGAGCGTCGCTAGTGCGCAGGTGGGTAACCAGGTCGGCTACTGTGGCAAGAGCCGACAGCTCAGGGAACAGGTAGGGCAGTAGCAGCCTGCCAATAGCAGCAGTGGCAGGGGAGGAGTAGCGAGCAACGACAGCGTCGTACAAGGCCTGTGCTGTCCTGTGCTCGCCAAAGTGAGCACATTTGGTTGCGGGCAGGTGGTTGCAAATGGCTAAGCGGGCAGTAGCATCATGAGACAGCCACTGGGAACGAGTCAAAACGTCTGCTGTGGCGGGAGGGGCTGGAGCGGCACCGGACACGTGATCAAACAGTGAGACACTGTCCCGACTATCGCTCAGTAGGTACAGTTGCGGATCGTCGTGCCACGTGTCAAATGCTACAGGTCTGCCCTCCGGGTCGAACGGGAGAACTCGAAGCGACGCCATAGGGGCCGAGGGGCCAAACAGGGGGCCGGGCGCAGGGCTCTGAGGTGGGGCCGAGGGGCCTAGGGGCCGCGGGGCCAAACAAGGGGCCGGGGGGGCCTAGGGGGGCCGAGGGGCCTAGGGGGCCGAGGGGCCAAACAAGGGGCCGGGGGGCCGGGCGCCGGGCTTTGAGGTGGGGCCGAGGGGCCTAGGGGCCGCGGGGCCAAACAAAGGGCCGGGGGGCCTAGGGGGGGCCGAGGGGCCAATCACACAGGGCCGAGGGGCGAGGCCGAGGGGCCAAACAGGGGGCCGGGCGCAGGGCTCTGAGGTGGGGCCGAGGGGCCTAGGGGCCGCGGGGCCAAACAAGGGGCCGGGGGGGGCCTAGGGGGGCCGAGGGGCCTAGGGGGCCGAGGGGCCAAACAAGGGGCCGGGGGGCCGGGCGCCGGGCTTTGAGGTGGGGCCGAGGGGCCTAGGGGCCGCGGGGCCAAACAAGGGGCCGGGCGCAGGTGTTGTCGGGCCGGGGCTAGGTGCGGGGCCGGGCGCTGGGCGAGGGACTGAGCCGGGCGCGGGCGTTAGGTACGGGGCCGGGCGCTGGGCTAGGAACGGGGCCTAGCGCGGGCTAGGTACGGGGCCGGGCGCGGGCGTCGACGAGGTGCTGGCTAGGTACGGGGCCGGGCACGGGTGTCGACAGGGCGCGGGCTAGGTAAGGGGCCGGGTCGCGGGCTAGGTACGGGCTGGTCGCAAGCGTCGACGGGGCGCGGGCTAGTTACGGGGCCGAGCGCGGGTGTCGACGGGGCGATCGCTAGCTAGGTACGGGGCCGGGTCGCGGGCTAGGTAAGGGCCGGTCGCGGGCGTCAACGGGGCGCGGGCTAGGTACGGGGCCGGGCGCGGGTGTCGACGTGGCGATCGCGGGCTAGGTACGGGCCGGGCACGGGCGTGAGAAGGCACGGGCCGAGGGGCCAAACACAGGGGCCGCCAAGCGCGGGCTAGGTACGGGCCAGGCGCGGGCAGGAGACTGGGCCGGGCACAGGCTAGGTACGGGCCTATCGCGGGCGCGGTACAGGCGGGGCGCGGGGCTAGGAACGAAGTAGCAGTTGGTGGGCCCAATAGTAACCTACTCTAATACCATGTTAGATACTAGCGAGAATGACGAGAATGATTTACTAGGAAGGGGTGAAGGGTACAAGTACAATGTCGAGAGAAATTGTATACCCCCTAAGGCTAAAACCACTATAGCCTAGACAACTGTAAACACATAAACACATATGTTTGACACAAGGCCTAGAACAGTACAGAAACGCTGATGATGACAAGGCTGAAGTGCCTTGGTGAAAACATCAGCAGTGTTGGCCTGTGAGGCCATGTAAGCAAGACGAAGGTGGCCACGCTGCTGCAACTCTAGAGCAAGGAAGTGGCGCAGAGCAATGTGCTTCGTTCTGTGCTCCAGTCTGTGCTCCTGACACAAGGCAAGCATGGCCTTGTTGTCGACGTACAGAACTGGAGGAGAACGAGGCGCCTCTCCCAAGTCAGTCAGCAGGTAGGTGAGCCAGCGTAACTCCTGTGCAGCCATGGCCCCAGCGTAGATCTCAGCCTCACAACTGGAGCTGAGAACAGAAGACGAGCGGGTAGACCGCCAAGAGACAGAGCCGGAGCCAAGGCTGAAGGTGTAACCCTGTGACGACCGCTGCGTAGCCAAGTCGTCAACCCAGGAGGCGTCTGCGTGACCAGTGAGGACAACTCGAGCCCGTCCTCCAAGCACGAGCCCCATGCCCGACGTACTGCACAAGTAGCGCAACACCCTCTTCGCAGCATCCCAGTGCACCTTTTGGTGCCTACCGGGAGCCACGTAGCGAGCCAGAAGGCTGAGAGGGTATGCGAGCTCAGGTCGTGTGCAAGTCATCAGGTACATGAGGCAGCCCACAAGCTCTGGATATGGGCCACTCGGCTCTACGGACTCTTCCGAAGGTGGAGCTGAGAGCGAGTGACCGGTAGGCAGAGGAGTGGACTGTGGCGAGGAGTACGTGAAGCCGAAGCGCTGAAGGACCTGCTGCACCATGTGTGACTGAGTCAAGGTAATGGTGCGCTGTGCTCTGTCCCGGGTGATCCGCAAGCCAAGATAGCTTGTCAGCTCACCCAGGTCTGTGCACGTGTGTCTCTTCTGCAGCTCCGACTTCACGTGGGCGAGTGCCTCAGTGTCAGCAGTAGCAAAGACCAAGTCGTCTACGTACACGAGAACGTAGAACGGCGGCAGAGTGGTGTCAGTGCGTAAAAACAACGACGGGTCAGCAGTGGAAGGAGCAAAACCAAGAGCAGCAAGAGTCGTCCTCAGTGTGTCGTGCCACTCACGGGGTGCCTGGCGGAGACCGTAGACTGGCCACCGGAGGCTCCACTTGGTACTTGTAGGAAACGACCCAGTGAAGCCAGGTGGGCAACGCAACCAGATCTCCTCGTGCAGGCTGCCCTGTAGGAAGGCTTTTCTGAAGTCAAGCGAGTGGAGCTCGTAGTCACGCTGAGCGGCGACGTGCAGCAGTACCCGAAGAGTGGTCATCTTCGGGGTAGGGGAGAAGGTCTGGAAGAAGTCAACTCCCTGTCGCTGACTGAAGCAACGTGCAACATAACGCGCCTTGAAGACAGGCGGAGAACCCGACGGCAGCTTCACCCTGAAGATCCACATGCCACTGACGATGTTCGCCCCAGGCGGGGGAACCTCGTCGACGTAGGTGCCTGTGGACTTCCAGGAAGCCATCTCGGCATCCATGGCTGCCTGCCACTGAGAGGAGTAGGGACCCTCTATCGCCTCTGCGTAAGAGCGCGGGGTCGGGATGTCTGGTGCATCCGGGTCTCCCTTAGGGGCAAGCAGCATGGACACGAGATGAGGTACAGCAGCGGCAAAGCACTCAAAGTCCTCCTAACTGTCCTCAAGAACGTCCGTGCCAAGAGCACACTTACCCCCGACGGACGGAGGACAGACAGACGCAGACGCAGACTCAGCAACAAGACTAGTGGCGAAGTCTAGGCGACAGGCTGGAGCAAAGTCAACAAGCTCAGCAACGAGAGCAGACGCAGCAGTGGATGCAAACAAAGGGTCAGTGACAGCAGTGGCCAGAAAGCGCGTGGCAGTAGGACTAGCAGCACGAAGGGAGTCAGACTCCGGGTCCGGACCGTCAGGAAGAGAGGACGCAGGAGGAGACGGCAGAGGGACACGCTGTGGAGCAGTGGAAGAACGCAGTGTCATAGAGTGAGTGCCAGGGACAAGAGGAGGACGCGGACGCGAAACACGACAACCAGCGCGAACAGTGCGGACAGGCAACGCACAACGAGACTCAGGTGACGCAGGACGAGACTCAGGCGACACAGGGCGCGACTCAGGCTCACGACGCTCCGTAAGACCTCTAGTCGGTCCAGAGTAAGGAGAAGGACCAGGCAGCGGAGAGGTCGGCTGTAACTGCGACTGTGACCGGACAGGCGGTGGACTCAGTAAAGGTGGAGGAGGACCAAGAGAAGGCGGGAGACCAAGAACCTGCTGAAGGAGCGGAACGTAGTACGGCCGCGGCCGCGCAGCGCCTCCAGAAACAGCAGGGACAACACCAGTACCCTCAGCTCCAGGATCGCCAGCGACAACTCCCGCAGCACCACCAGCTCCAGTACCTCCAGCAGCTCCAGCTCCAGAAGCACCTCCAGTAGCAATAGCTCTAGCACCTGCAGCTCCAACTCCTGCAGCACCACCAGCAGCTCCAACACCAGCAGGACCTCCAACAGCACCAGTACCTCCAGGAGCACCTCCAGTAACTCCAGCACCAGCAGCACCTCTAGCAGCTCCAAAAGCACCTCAAGCAGCTCCAGCACAGCAACACCTCCAGCAGCTCCAGCAGCACCTCCAGCACCAGCAGCACCAGCAGCACCTCGATAGCACTGAGCGTACCACTCACGAAGCTGCTGTGGAGAGAGGGGCTCCCGCTGCGACGGGACACCCGGAGGACCTCCAGACGCAGCACGCTCAGGCTCAGCACCCCCAGGCTCAGCACTCCCAGACTCAGCACCCCCAGGCTCAGCACCCCCAGGCTCCACACGCTCAGGCTCAGCACCCCCAGGCTCCGCACCCCCAGGCTCCACACGCTCAGGCTCAGCACCCCCAGGCTCCGCAACCTCAGACACAGAAACCCCAGGCTCAGCACCCCCAGTCCCCGCACCCGCAGGCTCAGCACCCCTAGCAGCACCTGAGTCGACAGCTACCTCGACCGGCTCGGCAGGGTCTACCTGGGACACACCTGAGGGGTCAGGACCCTGAGGGGGGAGGAGGTCTACCGGAGGAGTACCTGGTGCTAGGAAGAGTGGCGGGGGGGGGGAGAGAGACAGCGGTAGGGAAAGAGACGGTAGTAAGACACCGACTCGTCAAACGTGACGTCCTGAGAGGACAGAACACGACGCGAGGTGGGGTGGTAGAACTGCCACCCGGGTGCGTCAGGGGGGAAGCCAAGGAAGACGCAGGGAACGGCACGGGAGGACAGCTTGTCCGCGGAAGTATCGCGGACAAAAGCTCGAGATCCCCAGACACGGAACACAGACGCATCGCCAACCTTCCCCGCCCACCGCAGAGTAGGTGTGGTCTCCGGCAAGGAGACACGAGGCTGAAGGTTGATCTGATGCGCAGCGTACTGAACCGCGAACGGCCACAAAAAATGGGGAGCAGCCGCATGGATCATGGACGTACGAGCGACGTCCATGACCATGCCAATGCGGCACTCAGCAATCCCATTTTGCTGTGGGGAGGCTGGAAGCGTGAACGTCTGGCGGATGCCCTCCGCACGACAGAAGGCCCTCAGAAGGTCGGAGGAAAACTCACCACCTCTGTCTGAGTGCAGACGCAGAACAGGAAGGTCCGAGCCGAAACTCTCGCTGAGCTGGCGACGGGCACCGCGGATCCAGTCGATCAACACCTCAGTGACCTCACCCTTGCTGCGCAAGGGGAAGACAGTGGTGTAACGCGAGTAGTCGTCAACGACCAGCAGGAAGTAACGCTCGTGACCCTGTCCACGGACGCGGGCTGGGCCCCACACGTCCATGTGAAGAGTCTGCAGGGGAGCCTCCGTCGGAGGGAACGAGGAGGAGTGAGGAGCGGCATGCTGCCGGCCCTCGACACACAGAACACAGGTAGGGGCAGGCCCCAGAGGAAGGGGAGGGAGGGACCGGGGGAGACCCGAGACAAGGGTACGGGAGGCCATACCTCGAAGACGAGGCAGGGAGGGGTGACCAAGGCGGTGGTGCCAAAGGAGAGTCTCGTGTGACAGAGGACGACACGAGCAGGGGGCAAACCCTGGACTAGACTTGGACGCGGCAGCAAACACCTGACTAGACGCGGCTACCTGACCAGACGCAGTGACCGGAGGAGACGCAGTAGTCAGTGTGTACAGACTCGACCCAGGCCGACGGGTGAACGTGGCCAGGTGGCGGCCCGTCCGAGAGCAAGTGCAGTGGGTCACACGCTGACCTCCAGGGGTGAACTGGTCGACCCACGCGTCCTGGAGGTCAGCTCCACTCACCAGGTTCGTAGAGAACGAGGGGAGGTGGAGTCCTGACAGCATGCCCGACGGGGCCGCAGGACACGGTAGAACCATGGAAGAGTGCGCAAGGACTGGGCCCCCAGAGGGGTCAGCCAGCGAGACTGCGACAGGCCGACTTAGCGGCGCGAGTGTGGTGCTGTCGCGGAAGAAGGAGCGCGAAGCACCAGAGTCAAGTGTGAAAGTGTGCAAGGCCTCAGTAGGTGTAGTACCAGAGAGAGCAGACTCACCAGCACCTGGAGCAGCAGACTCACCAGTACCTGGAGCAGCAGACGCACTAGCACCTAGAGCAGCAGCCTCAATACCCGGGTCGGGCGGGACACTCAGGTAACAGTCACCCTCAGCACTATCAGTCACAGCATACATGGCAGCAAGGATAGCATCAAAATCAAGATCAAAGATAGCAACATTCTGCCTAAGCAGATCACCCCAGCGAGGGAGCTCAACAGCGTCAGGAAACTGGGCGCGCCAGGCGTTAGTCAGGCGACCGAAGCAGCGCTGCGCAATGTGTGGCAGCCCGCACGTCTCCCCACGACGCCCGCCGGTGCGAAGAACGTAAGTGCAGAGACCAGCACCCCCAGACCTCCCACGCCCAGCGTACCACTCACGAAGCTGCTGGGCCGACGGGGTCTCACGGGAACGCGGCTGCTGCTGGCGCTGGCTACCACCAAAGCCTCCACGCTGCGCGGCTGCACCTCGACCAGCACCACCGCCGCCGCCACCTCCACCACCGCTGCCGCTGCTTCCACCACCGCTGCCGCTGCCTCCACCACCTCCCCCGCTGCCTCCACCACCTCCACCGCCGCCACTGAAGCCCCCACTCCCGGCACCACCCCCACCTCCACCGCCACCCCCACCGCCTCCTCCACCGCCTCCGCCGCCGCCCCCGCCGTCCCCTCCACCGCCCTTGCTCCCCTTGCCCTTGCTGTTGCGGCGCCTCCCACTGGGAGCAGATGCAGCCCTGACCTCCTCAGTGCCAACAAGGTCAACAGCAGCAGCAGAAGCAACAGAGGGGAGAAGGGGGACAGGGGAACACCCCTCAAAGAAAGGGGTGCGACGGTCGCCGCGAGAAGCACCTACAGCTAAGATACTCTTCTCAGCTGCAGCGAGGCGCTCCTCTAGCAGGTCGACAGTGAGCTCGGTGGGGCAAAGGGAGAGAAAGTGGTCCCTGACTGAAGCAAGGGAGTCAGGGAGGCGGGTGACTAGGTAGTAAAGGGTGATGTACATGGGGGGGGGGCTCTTGGCACAGAACTCAGTGGGAAGGGCAGCGTGGTAGCGGGCGTCACCAGTGCGGAGGTGAGTAATGAGGTCAGCAACTGTGGCAAAGGCGGCAAGGTCAGAGAAAAGGTACGGCAGCATGAGGCGGCTGAGGGCAGCAGTGGTAGGGGAGGAGTAGCGCGCAACTACAGCGTCGTACAAAGACTTAGCAGTCTTGTACTGGCCAAAATGCGCGCGCTCAGCAGGTGGCAGGTGACTACGAACAGCAAGGCGAGCAACAGCGTCATGAGTGGTCCACTGCGAGCGAACCGTCTGTCAGCAGTGGCAGTAGGTGCAGTAGAGACACCGGACGTGTGATCGAAAAGGGATACCCCATCCGTAGAGTCACACTGAAGAAAGAGCTGCAGGTCGTCAACCCATACGTCAAAGTCAACTGCACGTCCTTCAACATCAAAGGTGAGAACAGTAGGGCTAGCCATAGCAGCAGTAGCAGCAGTAGCAGCAGTAGCAGTAGTAGCAGTAGTGGCAGCAGAAGCAGTGCAAGCAGAAGGGCAGCGCGGCTCGGCAGAGCAGCGCGGCTCAGCTGGGCGGCGCGGCTCGGTGGGGCGGCGCGGCTCGGCAGGGCGGCGCAGCTCGGTTCCTGGCGGCGCGGCAGGGCAGCGCGGGTGCTTACCAGGGACGGGTGCAAGGAAGGGCCGCAGCTGGCTGTTTAGGTCGGGGCCGCGACCGGGGCGGCAGCAGGGCAGGGCAGCGACAGGGGCGGCAGTAGGGCAGAGGCCGCGACGGGCAGCAAAGACAGGGCCGCGACAGGGGCGGCAGTAGCCAGGGCCGCGACAGGGCGGCTGCAGGGCAGAGGCCGCGACGGGCGGCAAAGGCAGGGCCGCGAGTGGGGCGGCAGTAGGGCAGGGACCGCGACAGGGCGGCTGCTGGGCAGAGGCCGCGACGGGCGGCGACGGGCCGACGACGGGCGGCAAAGGGGCCGGGACGGGCCAGCGACGGGCCGGGACGGGCCGGGTCGGGCCGAAACGGGCCGGAACAGGCCGGGACGGGCCAGCGATGGGCGGCACGGGGCCGCAGTGGGCGGCTAAGGCAGGGCCGCGACGCGTGGCGACGGGCCAGCGACGGGCAGCGACGGGCCGGGACGGGCTGGCTGAGACAGGGCCGCGACTGGCCAGCTAGGGAAGGGCGCGCGACGGCGCAGGTAAGGCAGGCGCGAGGCGCGCTTCGGGCAGGGCAGGAAAAAAATTGTTCGTGGTGGGCCCTAAAAAAACGTTCCCACGAGGGAACCTGCTCAGAATACCATGTTAGAATATTGACCGAATGAATGAAACAGGAAAAGCAAGCAGGTGGGTACAAGTAGGAAACCTAAAAGTGTTGTACCCTGTAAGAACTACCCCACTATAGCCTAGATAGACTATAGCATATATGTTTGACAGAATGAACTAGCAAACAGTTGGGTACAAGTACTAACCCTAATTGGGTTGTACCCCTTATGGGCTACCCCACTATAGCCTACACAAATGTAAGCACTAAAACATTCTGACACACCCCCATAGGCAAAGTGGGGGAGAACAAGTGGTCACAAGACCAGTCAAGAAAAGCAAAGCAAGCTCAGGGTGGATAAAAAAGTCACCACACAGTCCGAGCACAAGCAAAGGGCCACAAGGCCAGTTCACATGCAGAGTTATATAAAGGGAACAAACAATACAGTGATCATGCCCTAGCAAGTGCAAGCATGCAGGTATATATAGAGATCACAGTACAAGCAGGGTCAAGCAGTGAGAAAGTGAGGCAAAGTGGGCACAAGGCCTAACACAGTAGCAAAGCGCTGATGATCACTAGGCGGAAGTGCCTTGGTGAAGACATCAGCAATGTTGGCCCGAGTGGCCACGTACGCAAGACGAAGCTGGCCACGCTGCTGCAACTCTCGAGCAAGGAATTATCGCAAAGCGATGTGCTTCGTTCTGTGCTCCAGTCTGTGCTCCTGACACAAGGCAATCATGGCCTTGTTGTCTACGTACAGGCCTGGAGGCGAACGAAGCTGCTCTCCCAAGTCGGTCAGCAAGTAGGTGAGCCAGCGTAGCTCCTGAGCAGCCATGGCTCCGGCGTAGATCTCAGCCTCACAACTGGAGCTGAGAACCGAAGTCGAGCGGGTAGACCGCCAAGAAACAGAGCCGGACCCAAGGCTGAAGGTGTAACCCTGTGACAACCGCTGCGTAGCTGAGTCGTCAACCCAGGAGGCGTCTGCGTGACCAGTGAGAACAACTGGACCCCGTCCTCCAAGCACAAGCCCCATGCCCAACGTACTGCACAGGTAACGCAGTACCCTCTTCGCAGCATCCCAGTGCACCTTTCGGTGCCTACCGGGAGCCACGTAGCGAGCCAGAAGACTGAGAGGGTACGCGAGGTCAGGTCGTGTGCAAGTCATCAGGTACATGAGGCAACCCACAAGCTCTGGGTACGGACCACTAGGCTCTACAGACTCGTCCGAAGGTGGAGCTGAGAGCGAGTGGCTGGTAGACAGAGGAGTGAGTTGTGGCGAGGAGTACTGGAAGCCGAAGCGCTGAAGGACCTGGTGCACCATGTGTGACTGAGTTAGTGTGATGGTGCGCCGTGCTCTGTCCCGAGTAATCTGCAGGCCAAGATAGCTGCGCATTTCACCCAGGTCAGTGCAGGTGTGTCTCTTCTGCAGCTCGGACTTCACTAGGGTCAGTGCCTCAGTGTCGTCAGTGGCAAAGACGAGGTCGTCGACGTTGACAAGGACGTAGAACGGCGGCAACGAGGTGTTGGTGCGTAGAAACAGCGACGGGTCTGCTGTAGAAGGAGCAAACCAAAGAGCCGCAAGTGTAGTCCTCAGTGTGTCGTGCCACTCGCGAGGCGCCTGGCAGAGACCGTAGACTGGCCGGCGGAGACTCCACTGAGTACCTACAGGAAACGTCCCAGTGAAACCAGGTGGTCGGCGCAGCCAGATCTCCTCGTGCAGGTTGCTCTGCAGGAAGGCTGTACTGAAGTCCAGGGAGTGCAACTCGTAGTCACGTTGAGCAGCGACATGCAGCAGCACCCGAAGAGTAGTCATCTTCGGGGTGGGGGAGAAGGTCTGGAAGTAGTCAACTCCCTGTCGCAGGCTGAAACCTCGAGCAACGTAACGCGCCTTGAAGGCAGGCGGAGAACCCGGCGGCCGCTTCACCCTGAAGATCCACATGCCATCGACTATGTTCGCCCCAGGTGGGGAACCTCGTCGACGTAGGTGCCTGTGGACTTCCAGGATGCCATCTCGGCATCCGTGGCTGCCTGCCACTGAGAGGATTAAGGACCCGTAATCGGCTCTGCGTAAGAGCGCGGGGTCGGGATGTCTGGTGCATCCGGGTCTCCCTCAGGGGCAAGCAGCATGGAAGCGAAACGAGGTACAGCAGATGCAAGACACTCAAAGTCCTCCTGCTTGTCCTCAAAGACGTCCGTGCCAAGAGGAGACTCACCGCCAACGGATGGAGGACTGGCAGACGCAGACTCAGCAACAAGAGCAGTGGCGTAGTCGAGACGGCAGGCAGCAGCAAAGTCAAGCAGCCCAGCAACGAGAGAAGACGCAGCAGCAGACTCAAAGTACGGGTCAGTGACAGACGTGGCAAGGAGACGAGCGACAGTGGGACTGGCAGCACGCGCTCGGTCAGACTCAGGGTCAGCAACCTTAGGAAGAGAGGACTCAGGAGGAGCAGGCAGAGGAACACGCAGTGGAACAGAGGAAGGACGGAGTGCCATAGTGTGCGTGCCGGGGAAAAGAGGAGGACGCGAACGAGGAGCGCGACGAGCAGTGCGAATAGGCGAGACAGGACGAGACGCAGGCTCACGACGCTCTGTAAGACCTCCAGACTGCTCAGTGTAAGGAGAGGGAGCAGGCAATGGGGATGCTGGCTGTAACGGCGGCTGCGACTGGTCAGGCGGTGGACACAGGAAGGGAGGAGGAAGACCAGTAGACGGGACACCAAGAACCTGCTAAAGCAGGGGAACGAAGTACGGTCATGGCCGCACAGTGTCTCCAGCACCTCCAGCTCCAGGGTCAACAGCTCCAGCTCCTGCAGCTCCAGCGCTTCCAACTCCAGCTCCATCAGCCCCAGCGCCTCCTACACCAGGGCCCCCAACTCCAGCTACTCCAGCTCCAGGGCCTACAGCGCCAGCTGCTCCAGGCTCCGTAGGGTCTCCAGCTCCAGTGCACCCAACACCACCAGTCCCGATAGCTCCAGTAGGAACAGCAGCACCTCCAGCTCCAGTGTCTCCAGCCCCTCCAGCTCCGGGAGCCCCACTCCGACGGTGCGGGCGCCGAACAAGCCACTTACGCAGCTGCTGTGATGACAGTCGCAGCGAAGCACCAGCAGGACCTCCAGACGAAGCAGCACCCCGAGGCTCAGCACCCCCAGACTCCGCACCCTCCGACTCAGCACCCCCAGGCTCAACACACTCAGGCTCAGCACCCCCAGACCCAGCACCCTCAGACCCCGCACCCCCCGGCTCTGCACCCCCAGACGTAGCACCCCCAGTCGCAGCACCCCCAGACGCAGCACCTGGAGCAGCACCTGAGACGACAGCTACCTGAACAGGCGCAGTACCAGGGAGAGGTGTCTACCTGAGACACTCCCGAGGGAGCAGGACCCTGGGGCGGGAGGGGGTCTACCGGAGGTGGAGCGGGAGCAAGGAAGTGCGGCGGGGGCGGGGTAGGGGCAGAGCGGTAGGGGAAGAGTCGGTAGAAGGGAACCGACTCGTCGAACGTGACGTCCTGAGACGGGAGGACACGATGCGAGGTGGGGTGGTAAAACTGCCAGCCAGGCGCGTCAGGGACAAAGCCAAGGAAGACGCAGGGAATGGCGCGGGCGGAGAGCTTGTCCGCGGACGTATCGCGAACAAAGGCACGAGAACCCCAGACCCGGAACACCGACGCATCGCCAACCTTCCCCGTCCAACGCAGTGTGGGCGAGGTCTCCGGCAAGGAGACACGGGGCCAGAGGTTGAGCTGATGCGCAGCGTACCGGACCGCAAACGGCCACAAAAAATGGGTAGCGACCGCATGGATCATGGAGGTACGAGCGACCTCCATGACTAAGCCAATGCGGCGCTCAGCAATCCCATTTTGCTGAGGGGAGTCCGGAAGCGTGAACGACTGGGTGATGCCCTCCCCACGACAAAAGTCCCACAAGAGGTTGGAGGAGAACTCACCATCTCTGTCAGAGTGCAGACGCAGGACAGGGAGGTCCTGACCGAACCGCTTGTTGGTGCAACCCTACGGTTTGCACTCGGCTTGTTGTCCGTGTGCGTGAATGTGTGTGTGTATGGAATGGTATGAGGGCATGGGATAATATATATTTCATGCTTATAATTGTGTGTGAATGTTGAGTCATGATGTCGAGTGTGTGTGTCGAGTCAATAGCGAGTTATCGCTAGACGCGTGTTACGCGGTCGTTTGTGTCTCGCGCGCGGTTTCTATTTTGTCGTGCGCGGTTTCTATTTTGTCCTGTGTCGAACGTTCGGCGTGTCGCAGGTGTGTGCAGCAGACCCATCAAGAACTCAAGGATGAGTTTGTGATGAAGAGCCCGAGCCTTGGTGTCAAGCCTCAAGTGATTTCGAAGCTCGCCAAAAGGGTACACCTCAAGATATTGAAGATAGTTACATTACTTTGTGTAGTGTAACATTTCACTTGGTGTAGGCCCTAGTGAAGGGTAGTTTCGAGACCCTTCATGGTTGGGGACAGTGTGGCACTGTTCCACATCACTGTACCTCGGCTCTTGGGGTTTGTAGGAGCTGGGAGTCATTCCCAACTCGTAACTCTTCCTATCTTGTGTTCTAAGACTATAGTGGCTGCCATAGTACCGTTCGTTCAAACCGACGCTGTGTCGTCAATTCTTTATCAAATCGTGCAATCTAAATTGATAATTGTAGACGACGTGAAGACGCTCCAGATCCAATTTGAATCAAGTCATTTGCAGCTGTGAGCAGAACGCTATCAACGTTTGAAGCCGCTGTGCAGAAATCCGTCTGTGCTCTCTATCTTTCGTTTTAGGCACATTCAAGCCTATTGTGACTATAACAAGTGGTATCAGAGCCCCTTGGAGCAGTTTCGACAATGTCTGGACCTGAGGAAAGGGGTGGCAGAGGTGCTGGTGGCAGTGGAGAAGCTCAAGCTCAAGGCCAACCCCGTGATTCAGCCATGGCGCCCATGCAACCAAGTCTTGGCCCACCTAGGGATGAGCCTAGGGTGTTTGGGCTTGACAAGTTCAACGGTGACAACTTTGCTGAATGGTCCTTCAAGATGGAGAACATCTTTGACCACTATGACCTGCTGGAGGTGATGGAAGGAACGGAGAAGCGCCCCGAGAACGACCTGGAGAAGAGCCCGTGGGTGCGGAAGAGCGCACAAGGCTATCTCTTACTTGGGCAAGCGTTGGGGAGCAGTCAGATCCGTCACATCAAGCCATTCCAGCGTGAACCAGAGAAAGGACCAAAGGCATGGGCTGCTCTCAAGGGTGTACATGCTCCTGCAACAGCGGCGGTAGCGGTGGTGTTGGAACGGCAAATGGCGGCACTACGAATTGAAGAAGACGAAGCGGTTGAAGAAGGGGTGCAGAAATTCTTCGACTTGTTGACGCGGCTTGAGGGAGCTGATTTGAACTACAGTGAGCTCCAAAAGAAGACCAAGTTGCTGGCCTTACTCCCAGAGTCATGGTCCTCGCTCATCATCAACCTTAATCGCGACTTGCCCCGCCTCTCGCTTGAAGACGTGAAGCGAGCTATCCTTCAAGAGGATTTCCGCCGCCGTGAGTTGGCGAGTGCGGATGGCGCTGGGGCAGCGAGCATCGGCCGTGGATATGGTCGAGGAAGAGGCAGAGGACGAGGGGGAGGAAGGTTTGGTGGCAGAAACTTCGGCGGAGGCCGCAGGAGTGGCGGTTACGGCAGCGACGACAAGAGCTACGGACGCGGTCGCGGCCGATTCGACGGCGAGTGTCACTATTGCCACAAGAGCGGACACATGTGGCGCGACTGCTACAAACTCCCTGATGGTTGGACCCCTGCTCAAGGCCAAGAGGGTAGAGGAGCAGGAGGAGGGAGAGGACGAGGCCGTGGAGGCCGTGGCGGTCGCGGTGGCGGAGCTGCAAACATGAAGAGCGGAGACAACGACAAGGACCCGAGCGACGATCGATACCCGGGTCTATTCTACTTCGTGTCGACGCAAGTACCGGCTGGTCCAGAGAAGGATGAAGGCTTTGAGGAGCCAGCAGCTGTGGGGAAGGTGACCCTACACCCCCTGGACTATTGGGTGATTGATAGTGGCGCTACCTATAGCATGACACCTCGCCCGGACTTGCTCACCGAACTCGAGCCGTCACCGGTGAAGCATGTCACATCGGCTTTGGGGCAGCGAGCAGAGGTGAAAGGCATGGGCAAGGCCATGTTCAAGGGTGCTGATGGGAAGATGGTGGGCCTCAAGAACGTGCTTTGGGTGCCCAGCCTTGCTGCAAACCTGATTTCCGTGCGGCGGTTGGCAAAGGCCGGCATGGACACGAACTCGAAGGGAGCCAAGACCTACACCGCAAGGCTTGGCGATCGAATTCTTTGGGACCTTCATGAGGACAGGGATGTCTACAAAGAGATGTGGCAGATCCCAGTGGTCCCTATGCCTAAGGAGAGGCAAGTGGCAGCAAGCATCAGCACCAAGGATGGAGCGGTCGGTAGCGACGATGGCGCGAACGGTCGCGCTAAGGAGAATGAGCTCAAGAAGAGCAAACCTGGAGGGACCAGCAAGTTCAGTGAACCTAAGGAGAGTGGTGCAGCAACCAAGGAGCAGCAAAAGGGTGAGGAGAACCCAGAGGCAGCAGCGGAGGAGGACTACGGAGAGAGTATGTGGGGCGCTATTGTGAGCGCGGCATTCTCCAATCCAACTTCAGCTACGGGGGAGTGTGATTGGCTCACCTTGCATCGGCGCATGGGGCATGTGGCCCTGCCCATCTTGCAGCAGCTAGTGAAGAATGAGATGGTTGCTGGCATACGTGTGAAGGGGGAGCCCGATGAGGTGCTTGGCTGCCCGACGTGCATTCAAGCCAAGTTCACCCGGTTTCCGTTCCCTAGTTCGGAGGCAACGGCAAAGGCACCGCTTGATGAGGTGGTGATGGACGTGGTGGGCCCCCTGAAGCTTGGAGCTGCTGGAGCTGAGTATTTTCTCACCATTGTCGACGTCTACACCCGCATGACTTGGGTGTACGTGCTGGCCAAGAAGAGCGACGTGGCTGAAACGTTGAAGACGGATTGGTTCCCGATGGTGGAGCGGCAACAAGACCGTCTAGTCAAGTCAATCCGCACCGATCGAGGGGGAGAGTTCCTGAGCAAGGAGTTTGGGTTGTGGCTGAAGAAGAATGGTATTCGGCACTCCCTCACCATGCCATACTCCCCTGCAATGAACGGCATCGCCGAGCGAGCGAACCGCACAATCACGGAGGCGGCACGCGGGTTGCTCATTGAAGCCGGGCTACCCGACTATTTCTGGCCTGATGCGGTGCGGAGCGCGTGTGTGGCCAAGAACAGAGCCTTGACTCATGTGGGAGCAGACAAATGGGTGCCCTATGTGGAGTGGCTAGGAAGGAAGCCAAAGGTGGATATGCTTCGGGTGTTCGGGTGCATGTGCATGGCGCTCGTGCCTAAGCATCTTCAGCACAACAAGCTTGGTGCCAAGGCGGTGTGGGCCGTGCACTTGGGCATGGCTCAAAACAGCAAGGGATGGCTTCTTTGGGACCCATTCACCAAGAAGTTCTTGGTGAGCAGGGACTGCAAGTTCATGGAGAACTTCATGTACAAGGATTGGAAGGCGGAGAATGAGGCGAAGATAGGCGTGCGGTTTGGGGAGGTGAAGAGTTCCGGTTTGGAGCATGTGGAGCTGCCTTTGGAGCTGAGCAGCGGCAGCACAACCACAAGGCAATCCTCCCTTGTGAATGGGGGAGAGGAGGCCAATGATGCAGAGGAAGAAGAGGAGGAGGTGCAGCAAGTGAGCGAGCGTGCACCGTCACTCCCTTCCCGTACTACGAGTGCTCCACGGATTCGAGCCACACCGCAGCAACGCCAAGGCCTTCAAGTCCCTGCATCTGAGGAGGAAGGAAGGGGGAAGAGGAGAGTTCAACCCCCTAATAGGCTGACCTATGATGCGCCGGGAAAGCAGGGCAAGACAGCCCTGGCCGGAGCGGCAATGATGGTCGGAGACGACGAGGAGAGTGACTACGAGGAGTGTGCCTTCGCGTTCTTCTCTCCGGTGGAGATGCCGGGAGAACCAGCAACTCTCAAGGAGGCTTTGGAGAGTAGTGATGCTGAGGAGTGGAAGAAGGCCATGGAGAGTGAGCTGAAGAGCATCGAGGAGAATGACACGTTTGAATTGGTGGAGCTACCGGAGGGGCGTACGGCGATAACGTCCAAGTGGCTCTTCAAAATCAAGTCGGATGCCGACGGCAAGATCGAGCGCTACAAGTCTAGGCTTGTAGCCAAGGGGTACCAGCAGAAGGAGAAGGTGGACTTCAAGGAGCTGTTTGCCCCTGTGGTGAAGCCGACGACGCTGCGAACCCTATTCGCGGGAGCCGCCATCAAAGGATGGGTAGTAAAGCAAATGGACATCGTAACGGCATTCCTTAACGGCATCCTTGAGGAGGAGATTTTTATGGCGCAGCCAGAGGGGTTTGATGATGGTAGTGGCAGAGTGTGGAAGCTGAAGAAGGCCCTCTATGGGCTGAAGCAGGCCCCTAGGCAATGGTACATGAAGCTGCGCGAAGTGTTGGAGGGGATCGGCTTCACTCCCTCAACGGCCGATCACTCCTTGTTCATGTTTGGCGAGGGGGAGCAGAGGAGTTTCATGGTGGTTTATGTGGATGACATCCTCATTTTCTCACCCTCTTCTGACCTTGTGAAGGAGGTGATGCTGAAGCTTCAAGACAAGTTCAAGTGCAAGGCCCTTGGTGACGTGAGCTTCTACCTTGGGCTCCACATCGAACGAGATGTGGAGAAGCGGTGCATGCGGGTGCATCAACGAAAGTACCTGGAGGCATTGGCTGCCAACTTTGGGCAGAGTGAAGGCCATGTGGCTACACCCTTTCCCTCTGGGTTCAAGTGTGTGAAGGGACCAGAGGAGGAGAGCGTTGGTGAAGAGGAGAGGCGCCGATTTCACTCGTTGGTGGGCAGCCTCATGTATGCGGCGGTAAACACCCGACCGGACGTCGCGTTTGCTACCGGGCAGCTGGCTAGGGTTGTGCAATGCCCTAATGAGGAGCAGGTAGCAGCTGGAATGAGGGTGGCCAAGTATCTTGGCCAAACACCGACCGTTGGGCTGCAATACTCGGCGGCGGCACAAAGGCGCCAAAAGGGCGCGGATGGTGTTGAACCCGGGCGTTTGTTCCTCACCGCCTACTCGGATGCTTCATATGCATCAGAACCAGAGGACATGACAAGTGTGGGAGGCTTCATATGCTGTGTTGGTGGAGGCCCAACTGCTTGGGAGAGCAAGAAGCAGGTTGACCAAGCTTTGAGCTCGGTGGAGTCCGAGTACATGGCACTCTTCCGTGCCGTACGGGAGATTGTGTGGCAGCGGCGTTTGTTGGCTGAATTGGGGGAGGAGCAGCAAGGACCTACCCCACTGTACTGTGACAGCCAGGGTGCCATTGCTCTTGCTAAGAACCCTGTGTTGCATGGACTCACGAAGCACATGAGAGTGAAGTGGCATTGGACGAGGAGCATGGTAACCGCGGGTGAAGTTGAGTTGCGCTACGTGAAGACCACGGGGCAGCCGGCTGACATGATGACCAAGAGGCTGGTGGAGCAGCAGCATTGGAAGTGTTGCAAGCTGGCTGGGATGGCTCTGAACTGAGAGAGCAACATATCCTAAGGCCAACAATCCGAGGGGGAGTTTGTTGGTGCAACCCTACGGTTTGCACTCGGCTTGTTGTCCGTGTGCGTGAATGTGTGTGTGTATGGAATGGTATGAGGGCATGGGATAATATATATTTCATGCTTATAATTGTGTGTGAATGTTGAGTCATGATGTCGAGTGTGTGTGTCGAGTCAATAGCGAGTTATCGCTAGACGCGTGTTACGCGGTCGTTTGTGTCTCGCGCGCGGTTTCTATTTTGTCGTGCGCGGTTTCTATTTTGTCATGTGTCGAACGTTCGGCGTGTCGCAGGTGTGTGCAGCAGACCCATCAAGAACTCAAGGATGAGTTTGTGATGAAGAGCCCGAGCCTTGGTGTCAAGCCTCAAGTGATTTCGAAGCTCGCCAAAAGGGTACACCTCAAGATATTGAAGATAGTTACATTACTTTGTGTAGTGTAACATTTCACTTGGTGTAGGCCCTAGTGAAGGGTAGTTTCGAGACCCTTCGTGGTTGGGGACAGTGTGGCACTGTTCCACATCACTGTACCTCGGCTCTTGGGGTTTGTAGGAGCTGGGAGTCATTCCCAACTCGTAACTCTTCCTATCTTGTGTTCTAAGACTATAGTGGCTGCCATAGTACCGTTCGTTCAAACCGACGCTGTGTCGTCAATTCTTTATCAAATCGTGCAATCTAAATTGATAATTGTAGACGACGTGAAGACGCTCCAGATCCAATTTCAATCAAGTCATTTGCAGCTGTGAGCAGAACGCTATCAACGTTTGAAGCCGCTGTGCAGAAATCCGTCTGTGCTCTCTATCTTTCGTTTTAGGCACATTCAAGCCTATTGTGACTATAACACCGCTCGCGTAGCTGGAGACGGACTGTGCGGATCCAAGGGATCAAGACATCAGAGACCTCACCCTTGCTGCGCAAGGGGAAGACCGTGGTTTACCGCGTGTAGTCGTCAACTACCAGCGGAAAGTAGCGCTCGCGGCCCTGTCCACTGACGCGGGCTGGGCCCCACACGTCCATGTGGAGAGTCTGTAGGGGAGCAGTCGTCGGGGGAAACGAGGAGGAGTGAGGAGCGGCGCGTGTTGGAAAGAACAGTTGAAAGTTAGAAACGAGAAAGGGGTTGCACTAGCAAGCAGTTGAGTACATATAGCAAACCCTAGATTGGGCTGTACTCACTATTGAGTACCCCACTGCAGGCTAGACAAACATAACATTCGGACACACCCCCATAGCCAAAGTGGGGTGTAATCAGCACAACAAGCAAAGCAAAGCAAAGACAAGCTCAGGGTGGATCACAATGTCACCACACATTCTGAGCACAAGTACAAGAAGTGACAGTTTATAGTTCACAGCAATAAGTAAAGCTAGAGGCTATCACAGGGGGCAAGTGAGGAGGAGGAGGCTGAACTGATAGGAAAGGAGAGAGGAGGCAACGGCTGAAGCTGCAGACACACGGGCAACAGGAGCGGCGCGCACTGTGGCTACCGAAGGCGCACCTCCGGACTACAGGAGTAACTGGCTCCGCGGCTAAGACGAGCGGCAGGAGCAACGGACCCACGGGTGACTGGCGGAGCGGCATCACTAGGCTACCGGAAGCGCACCTCCGGACTACTGGCACTGCTAGCAACACGACGGCTACTTCCCTTCAACCTCCCCCACTATCGCACCCCCCTTTCACACACCCCCCGCTGCACCCCTAGTTTCACTCCCACACGACACACCCCCCTAGTGCCACTCCATCGTCTCCCACACACCCACCCCCCTCAGCGGCAGCTGCAGCAGTGGGAGACGGAGGAGGAGGGGAGACCACTCACATCCGTCACCCCCACACTCGCCACCCCCAAACCCCAACACTGGGCAGGGCAGCAGCAGGGGCGGCAGTTGGGCAGGGCCGCGACGAAGACGGGAGGGGCGACGCGCGGCCCCCCCCCGGGTGCGGCCCCCCCCCGGGCGCCGCGACGGGCGCCGGGAAAAGGCGGGGTCGGGGCCGGGGCAGGTCCGGGACGGGGCCGCGACGGGGCCGAGGCAGGGCCGGGACAGGGTCGGGGCCGGGGCAGGTCCGGGACGGGGCCGCGACGGGGCCGGGGCAGGGCCGGGACAGGGTCGGGGCCGGGGCAGGTCCGGGACGGGGCAGGGCCGGGACGACGACGGGAGGGGCCGACGCGCGGCCCCCCGTCAGTCGCCGCGGCCCCCCCCCGGGCGCCGCAACGGGCGACGGGAATTGGGGCCGCGCGGGCCCCTGTTGGCGCCGCGACGGGCGACGAGGGGGGGCCGCGCACGAGCCCCCCGGGCGACGAAACCGCCGTGCGCCCCGGGGCGCGCGACGGGCAGGGTACCGCCGCGCGCCACGGGGCGCACGATGGGCAGAGAAGGGCGTCGCGCGGCCCGCTGGGCGGCGCGACGGTCAGAAAACCGCCGCGCGACTCGAGCGCGCGGCGGGAAGAAAAAAGGCCGCGCGCCATGGGCGCGCGGCAGACAGGACGACAGTGCGCGCCCGAGGCGCGCGATAGGCAGTATAGCAGCGGAAGACAATGGTGGGCCCATGCACAGGATCGACCCAGGAGGGTCGACCTGCTCTGATTCCATGTTGGAAAGAACAGTTGAAAGTTAGAAACGAGAAAGGGGTTGCACTAGCAAGCAGTTGAGTACATATAGCAAACCCTAGATTGGGCTGTACTCACTATTGAGTACCCCACTGCAGGCTAGACAAACATAACATTCTGACAGCGCGCTGCCGCCCCTCGACGCAAGGAAGACAGGGCGGGGCAGGCAAGGGCGGTAAGGGAGGCAGAGACGTGGGGAGACCAGAGACAAGGAGACGGGAGTGCATGCCACGAAGGCGTGGCAGGGAGGGGTGACCCAGGCGGTGGTGCCAAAGAAGAGTCTGGTGCAACAGGAGGTGACACGAGCAAGAGGCGGCTACTTGACCTGACGTAGACACCTGAGCAGACGCAGCGACCTGAGGAGGCTTGGTAGCCAGCGTGTACAGACTCGACCCTGGCCGACGAGTGAACGTAGCCAGGTGACGCCCCGTCCGTGTGCACATGCAGATCGACACACGCTGACCCCCAGGAGTGGTGGTAGTGACCATCGCATCCTGAAGGGCAGCGGTACTCACCAAGTTCGTAGAGAACGAGGGGAGGTGAAGACCTGACAGTGAGCCAGACGGAACCGCCGGACACGGGAGGACAGTGGAGGAACGGGCAACGACCGGGCCCCCAGAGGGGTCAGCCAGTCTGACCGGGACAGGTGTAGGGAGAGGAGTGAGAGTGGTGCTGTCACGAAAGAAACAGCGCGAGGCGCCGGAGTCCAACGTGAAAGTACCAGACCAGCAGGCGCAGTACCAGGGGGAGTACCAGACGCACTAGCACCTAGAGCAGCAGCCGCTATACCTGGGTCAAGTGGCACACACCGGTAACAGTCACCCTCAGCACTAAAAGACAAAGCATACATGGCAGAGATAATAACATCATAGTCTAGGTCAAAGATAGCAACTCCTGACTGAAGCAACTGCGCCCAGCGAGGGCGCTCGACGTCGTCACCAAACTCAGCACGCCAGGCGTCGTCGAGGCGGGAAAAGCAGCGGCGCTCAGTGTGAAACTTCCCGCATGTCTGGCCCGCACAGACACCCGTGCGAATGTCATACGGGCAGGTCTCACTACCCTCACCCGTCCCACGCTGAACCAACCACTCACGGAGCTGCTGGGGCGTCTGGGTCTCGCTCCGACGCTGCTGCTGCTGGCCCCGACCACCACCAGGGCCTCCACGCCGAGGTCCAGACCTACCACCACCGGTCCCACCGCCTCCATTGCCGCCACTCCCTCCGCTGCCTCCACCGCCGCCACCAGTCGCACCGCCGCCACCACCTCCACCGCCTCCACCTCCTCTACCGCTGCCCCCACTACCGCTCCCACTGCCACCTCCACCACCACCGCTGCCTCCTCCACTACCCCGGCCACCCTTGCCCTTGCTGTTGCGGCGCTTCGCACTAGTCGAAGCAGCACCAACGTCCTCCGGAACAGAGACGTCTGCAACAGCAGCAGAGGCGAAGGAGGAGGAAAGAGGGGAGGGGGAGCACCCCTCAAAGAAGGGTGAGCGCGGAGTGCCACGAGCAGCACCTACAGCAACTGCACTAGTCTCACCTGCGAGGAGATGCTGCTCGAGGAGGTCAACAGTGAGGGAGGTGGGGTCGAGGGTGAGGAAGTGGTCCCTGACAGAGCGAAGGGAGTCAGGGAGGCGAGTGACTATGAAGTAGAGGGTGATGAACATGGGGGGCTGGTTCGTGGGAAGGAATTCAGCAGGGACAGCAGCGCGGTAGCAAGCGTCGCTAGTGCGCAGGTGGGTAACCAGGTCCGCTACTGTGGCAAAAGCTGACAGCTCAGGGAAAAGGTAGGGCAGTAGCAGCCTTAGCAGCAGTGGCAGGGGAGGAGTAACGAGCAACGACAGCGTCGTACAGGGCCTGTGCTGTCCCGTGCTCTCCAAAGTGAGCACATTCGGTTGCGGGCAGGTGGTTGCGAATGGCTAAGCGGGCAGTAGCGTCACGAGACAGCCACTGGGAACGAGTCGAAACGTCATCTGTGGTGGGAGGGGCTGGAGCGGCACCGGACACGTGGTCAAATGGTGAGACACTGTCCTTAAGATCGCTCAGTAGGTACAGTTGCAGATCGTCGTGCCACGTGTCAAATGCTACAGGTCTGCCCTCCGGGTCGAACGAGAGAACTCTAAGCGAAGCCATAGTGGCGAAGGACTCAGGAGCAGCAGTAGCAGCAGGAGCAGCACTAGCAGTAGCTAAGGGGCCAAGGGGCGGGGCCGAGGGGCTTAGGGGGCCGAGAGGCCTAGGGGGGCCGAGGGGCCAAACAAGAGGGCCGAGGGGGGGCGAGGGGCCTAGGTGGCCGAGAGGCCTAGGGGGCCGAGGGGCCAAACACGAGGGCCGAGGGGCCGAGGGGCTTAGGTTGTCGAGAGGCCTAGGGGGCCGAGGGGCCAAACACGAGGGCCGAGGGGCCAAGGGGCCTAGAGGGGGGGCCGAGAGGCCTAGGAGGCCAAGGGGCCAAACGAGAGGGTCGAGGTGGGGGGCCGAGGGGCCTAGGGGGCCGAGGGGCCAAACACGAGGGCCGAGGAGGCAGAGCCTAGGGGCCAAGGCTAGGGGCCGAGGGGCGGGGCCGAGGGGCCAAACAAGGGGCCAGGTGCGGGCTAGGTACGGGGCCGGGCACGGGGTAGGTACGGGGCCGGGCGCTGGGCAGGTACGGGGCCGGGCGCTGGGCTCTGAACTGGGGCCGAGGGGCCTAGGGGGCCGAGGGGCCAAACACGAGGGCCTAGGAAGCCGAGCCTAGGGGGGCCGAGGGACCAAACGAGAGGGTTGAGGGGCCGAGGGGCCTAGGGGGGCCGAGGGGCCAAACACGAGGGCCGAGGAGGCCGAGCCTAGGGGCCGAGGCTATGGGCCAAGGGGCGGGGCCGAGGGGCCAAACAAGGGGGGGGGGGGGGCGGGCGCGGGCTAGGTACGGGGCCGGGCGCTGGGCTCTGAACTGGGGCCGAGGGGCCAAACAAGGGGCCGGGCGCGGGCTAGGTACGGGGCCGGGCGCGGGCTAGGTACGGGGCCGGGTGCTGGGCGAGGGAAGGGGCTGGGCGCGGGTGTCGACGTGCCGGGGCTAGGTACGGGGCCGAGCGCGGGCTAGGTACGGGGCTGGGCGCTGGGCGAGGGACAGGGCCGGGCGCGGGCGTCGACGGGCGCGGGCTACGGAAGGGGCCGGGCGCGGGGCTAGGTACGGGGCCGGGCGCTGGGCTAGGAACGGGGCCGAGCGCGGGCTAGGTATGGGGCCGGGCGCGGGTGTCGATGGGGCGCGGGCTAGGTACGGGGCCGGGCACGGGTGTCGACAGGGCGCGGGCTAGGTACGAGGCCGGGTCGCGGGCTAGGTACGGGCCGGTCGCGGGCGTCGATGGGGCGCGGGCTAGGTACGGGGCCGGTCGCGGGCTAGGTATGGGGCCGGGCGCGGGTGTCGACGGGGCGCGGGCAAGGTACGGGGCCGGGCGCGGGTGTCGACGGGGCGCGGGCTAGGTACGGGGCCGGGTCGCGGGCTAGGCACGGGACGATCGCGGGCTAGGTACGGGCCGGGCGCGGGCATTAGACAGGGCCGAGCGCGGGCTAGGTACGAGCCTATCGCGGGCTAGGTACGGGCCAGGCGCGGGCAAGAGACGGGGCCGAGCGCGGGCTAGGTACGGGCCTATCGCGGGTGAGGTACGGGCCGGGCGCGGGGCTAGGAACGAGGTAGTCGCAGTGTAGCAGGTGGTGGGCCCAAGTAACCTGCTCTGATACCATGTGAGAATAACAAACGAGAATGAATGAACTAGCAAACAGTTGGGTACAAGTACTAACCCTAATTGGGTTGTACCCCTTATGGGCTACCCCACTACAGCCTACACAAATGTTTAAGCTATAATGTTCTGACAACAAAAATGGCCCCAGAGGAGAAGGCCAACAGCTACATTAATCGCTGTCGGAGCTTACGCGATCAAATCGCGAAGTTGGGAAGCAACATTTCCGAAGAAATCGTCGTGAATATTGTGCTTCAAGGGCTCGGCCCAGAATGGCAACCCTGCAAGGCGCTGCTCCGACAGCAGGGGGTCATCTCGAAGGCCACCCTATGCGCTGCCCTTCTTGTTGAACAAAGGGATATGGACCAGCAGTGACCAGCGCCGCGACGAGACCAAGAACGCCTCGCCTTCTATGCCGACAACACAGAAGATGACAATTAACTGAACGAGGATGAATGTATTGAGAAGAAAATCGAGTACAAGTACTAACCCTAATTGGGTTGTACCCTTTATGGGCTACCCCACTACAGCCTACACAATATAAGCATTATAACAGCTTGACACACCCCCATAGGCAAAGTGGGGGAGAACAGGAGGTCACAAGACCAATCAAGAAAAAGGCAAAGCAAGCTCAGGGTGGATCACAAAGTCACCACACACTCTGAGCACAAGCAAATGGCCACAAGGCCAGTCCACATGCAGAGTTATATAAACGAGAACAAACAGTACAGTAATCATAACCTAGCAGGGGTAAGCATGCAGGTATACGTATATAGATCACAGTACAAGTAAAGTAACGCAGTGAGCAAGTGAGACAAAACAGGCTCAAGGCCTAGAGCAGTACAGAAACGCTGATGATCACTAGACTGAAGTGCCTTGGTGAATATATCAGCAGTGTTGGCCCGAGTGGCCACGTAAGAAAGACGAAGTTGAACACGCTGCTGCAACTCTCGAGAAAGGAAGTAACGCAGAGCGAGATGCTTCGTTCTGTGCTCCAGTCTGTGCTCCTGACTCAAGACAATCATGGCCTTGTTGTCTACGTACCGAATTGGAGGAGAATGAGGCTGCTCTCCCAAGTCGGTCAGCAGGTAGGTGAGCCTGCGTAACTCCAGTGCAGCCATGGCCCCTGCGTAGATGTCAGCCTCACAACTAGAACTGAGAACAGAAGTCGAGCGGGTAGACTGCCAAGAAACAGAGCCGGAGCCAAGGCTGAAGGTGTAACCTTGTGACGACCGCTGCGTAGCCAAGTCGTCAACCCAAGACACGTCTGCGTGTCCAATGAGGACAATTGAACCCCGTCCTCCAAGCACGAGCCCCATGCCCGATGTACTGCACAAGTAGCGCAACATCCTCTTAGCGGCCTCCCAGTGCTCTGGTCAGTGTCTCCCAGGCGCAACGTAGCGTGCCAGGATGCTAAGAGGGTAGGCAAGGTCAGGTCGAGTGCAGGTCATCAGGTACATGAGGCAGCCCGCAAGCTCTGGATATGGGCCACTTGGCTCTACGAACTCGTCCAAAGGTGGAGCTGAGAGCGAGTGACCGGTAGGCAGAGGAGTGGACTGTGGCGAGGAGTACCGGAAGCCGAAGCGCTGAAGGACCTGGTGCACCATGTGTGACTAAGTCAGGGTGATGGTGCGCTGTGCTCTAGCCTGGGTGATCTGCAAGCCAAGATGGCTACGCAGCTCACCCAGGTCAGTGCAGGTGTGTCTCATATGCAGCTCCGACTTCACAAGGGTCAGTGCCTTAGTGTCAGCAGTGGCAAAGACCAAGTCGTCGACATACACGAGGATGTAGAACGGTGGTAGCGAAGTGTCGGTGCGCAGAAACAATGACGGTTCAGCAGTTGAAGGAGCAAACCCAAGAGCCGCAAGCGTCGTCCTTTGTTTGTCGTGCCACTCGCGAGGCACCTGGCGGAGACCGTAGACTGGCCGCCGGAGGCTCCATTGGGTACCTGCAGGAAACGACCCAGTGAAGCCAGGTGGGCGGCGCAGCCAGATATCTTCGTGCAGGCTGTCCTGTAAGAAAGTTGTGCTGAAGTCAAGAGAGTGGTGACGTGCAGCAGCACCCGAAGAGTGGTCATCTTTGGGGTAGGGGAGAAGGTCTGGAAGAAGTCAACTCCGTGTCACTGACTAAAGCCTCGTGCAACGTAACGAGTCTTGAAGACAGGGGGAGAACCAGGCGGCCGCTTCATCCTGAAAATCCACATGATGTGAAGGGGAAATCGTAGTGGAACAAAGGAAGGACGAAGTGCCATAATGTGAGTGCCGGGGACAGGAGGAGGACAAGGACGAGGAACACGACGACCAATGCAAACAGCGTGAATAGGCGAGGCAGGACGAGACGCAGGCTCACGGCCCTCTGTAAGAGAGTCTGTCTGCTCAGTGTAAGGAGAAGGAGTTGGCAGTGGGGAGTCTGGCTGTAACTGTGGCTGCGACTGGTGAGGCGGTGGACATAGTAAGGGAGGAGTAAGGCCAGTAGAAGATGGGAGACTAAGAACCTGGCGAAGTACCGAGCCAGGTGGCAGCAGAGATGACGGCAACGGCGGAACAAAAAAACGGTCGCCGCTGCACAGTGCCTCTAGCACCAGTACCGCCAGCTCCAGCACCCCCAGTGCCAGCACCTTCACCTCCAGCATCTCCAGCTCCAGTGCCTCCAGCTCCAGCGCCTCCAGCTCCAGGGTTTCCAGCTCCAGTGCCTCCAGCTCCAGCGCCTCCAGCTCCAACGCTTCCAGCTCCAGGGTCTCCAGCTCCAGCGCCTCCAACACCACCAGCTCTGGCAGCTCCAGTACCTCCAGTACAAGCACCTCCAGGACCAGCAGCTCCAGCACCTCCGGTACCTCCAGCTCCATCGCCTCCAGCACCAGCAGTACCTCCAGCACCTCCAAGACTATCAACTCTAGTGTCTCCAGCTCCAGTGCCTCTAGCAGCAGGGCCTCCAGCTCTAGTAGCGCCACTCCGAAGGCGGGTGCGCCGAGAAAACCACTCGCGCAGCTGCCGCGGTGAGAGAGGCTCCCGCCGGCGAGACTACCGTGGCGAGGCATCCGCAGGACCACCGGCAGACGCAGTACCCCTACGCTCAACATCCCCACACTCCGCACCCTCAGGCTCAGCACCCCCAGGCTCCGCACTGTCAGGCTCAGCACCCCCAAACTCTGCACCCTCAGGCTCAGCACCCCCAGGCTCCGCAATCTCAGGCTCAGCACCCCCAGGCTCTGCACCCGCAGGCTCAGCACCCCCAGACGCAGCACCCCTAGCAGCACCACCCCCAGCAGCACCAGAGTCTACAGTGACCTCAACAGGCTCAGCCAAGGGGAGTGGGTTAACCTGAGACACACCTGAGGGAGCAGGACCCTGAGGGGGGAGGGGGTCTACTTGAGGGGGACCTGGAGCGAGGAAGAGTGGTGGGGGGGGGAGAGGGGCAGTACGGTAGGGGAAGAGACAGTAAAAGGAATCCGACTCGTCAAACGTGACATCCTAAGAGGGCAGGACACGGCGCGAGGTGGGGTGGTAGAACTGCCAGCCAGGCGCGTCAAGGGGAAATCCAAGGAGGACACAGGGAATGGCGCGGGAGGAGAGCTTGTCCGCGGAAGTATCGCGGACAAAGGCACGAGAGCCCCAGACCCAGAACACCGACGCATCGCCAACCTCCCCCGTCCAACGCAGTGTAGGCGAGGTCTCCGGCAAGGAGACACGGGGCCAGAGGTTGAGCTGATGCGCAGCGTACCGGACCACAAACGGCCACAGAAAATGGGGAGCAACCGCATGGATCATGGAGGTACGAGCCACCTCCATGACTAAACCAATGCTGCGCTCAGCAACTCCATTCTGCTGCGGAGAGGCCGGAAGCATGAATGACTGGCGGATGCCCTCCCCACGACAAAAGTCCCGCAAGAGGTCGGAGGAGAACTCACCACCTCTGTCAGAGTGCAGACGTAGGACAGGAAGGTCCTGGCGGAACCGCTCGCAGAGCTGGAGACGGACAGAGCAGATCCAAGGGATCAAGACATCAGGGACCTCCCCGCAAGGGGAAGATCGTGGTGTAACGTGAGTAGTCGTCAACAACCAGCAGAAAGTAGCACTCGTGGCCCTGTCCATTGACGCGGGCTGGGCCCCACACGTCCATGTGGAGAGTCTCCAGGGGAGCAGTCGTCGGGGGAAACGAGGAGGAGTGAGGGGCGGCGCGCTGCCGCCCCTCACTGCAAGGAAGGCAGGGCAGGGCAAGCGAGGGCGGGAGGGGAGGCAGAGACCTGGGAAGACGAGAAACAAGGAGGTGGGAGTGCATGCCACGGAGGCGTGGCAGGGAGGGGTGACCAAGGCGGTGGTGCCAAAGGAGAGTCTGGTGCAAGAGGAGGCGACACGAACACGGGGCTGCTACCTGACCTGACGCGGACACCTGACCAGACGCAGCTACCTGAGGAGACACAGTAGTCAGTGTGTACAGACTCCCCCCGTGTACACGTGCAGATCGACACACGCTGACCCCCAGGAGTGGTGGTAGTGACCATTGCATCCTGGAGGGCTGCAGTACTCACCAAGTTCGTAAAGAATGAGGGGAGGTGAAGACCCGACAGTGAGCCAGACGGAACCACCGGACACGGGAGAACAGTGGAGGAACGTGCAAAAACCGGTCCCCCCTGAGGGGTCAGCTAGAGAGACTGCAACCGGTGCAGTGAGCGGTGTGACTGTGAACCTATCGCAAAAGAAACAGTGGGAAGCACCCGAGTCAAGAGTGAAGGTGTGCAAGGCCACAGCAGGCGCAGTACCAGAGAGAGCAGACTCACTAGCACCTAGAGCAGCAGCCTCTATACTTGGGTCAGGCGGCACACACAGGTAACAGTCACCCTCAGCACTAACAGTCAAAGCATACATGCCAGCAAGGATAGCGTCATAGTCAAGAGAAAATACTTCCACATCCTTCCTAAGTAGCTCTAGCCAGCGGGGGAGCTCTGCCTTGTCGCCAAACTCTGCGCGCCAGGCGTCATCAAGGTGGGAGAAGCAGCGGGACTGTGTGTGACCAACCTTCCCGTAAGTCTGACCAGCGCAATCACCTGTGCGAATGACGTACGTGCAGCGAACACTCCCCCCAGACGCCCCACGCTGAGCAAACCACTCACGAAGCTGCTGATGCGTAAGGGTCTCACGCGGACGCTGGTGCTGCTGCCTCTGGCCAACGCTAGAGCCTCCCCTCTGAGTGGTTCCACCCCGACCGCCACCACCGCCGCCGCCACCACTCCCACTGCCGCCACCACTGCCGCCACCACTCCCACCACCACTCCCATCGCCACCGCCGCCACCTCCACCGCCTCCACCGCCTCTACCACCGCCTCCACCGCTGCCACCCCCACCACCCTTGCCTCCCTTGCCCTTGCCGCTACGGTGCCTCCCACTAGGAGCAGATGCAGCCCCAACCTCCTCAGCACCAAGGAAGTCAAAGCAGCAACAGAAGCGACAGAGGTGACAAGGGGGGAGGGGGAACGTCCCTCAAAGAAGGGAGTGCGAGGAGTGCCACGAGAAGCGCCTACAACGACTATGCTGGTCTCAGCTGTAAGGAGGTGCTTCTCTAGCAGGTCGACAGTGAGGTCTGTGGGGTCAAGGGCGAGAAGGAGGTCCCTGACTGCGCAAAGAGAGTCAGGGAGGTGGATGACGATGAAGTAGAGAGTGATGCACATGGGTGGGGGGTTCTTGTCTATAAACTTGTTTGGAAGAACGGCGCGGTAGCGAGTGTCGCTAGTGCGAAGGTGGGTGATGAGTTCATCGACTGTGGCAAAGGCTGACAGCTCGGGAATAAGGTAGGGCAGTATAAGACGGCCGAGAGCAGCAGTGGCAGTGGAGGATTAACGAGTGACTACAGCGTCGAACAGTGCTTTGGCAGTCTTGTGCTGGCCAAAATGCGCGCGTTCGGCTAACGGCAGGTGGTTGCGAACGGCTAGGCGAGCAGTAGCTTCACGGGTAAGCCACTGTGAGCGAGTCGCACTGTCAGCTGTCTCGGGAGGAGCGAGAGAGGTCCCAGACATGTGGTCAAACAAGGAGACGCCGTCCCTAGAGTCGCTCTGTAGGTACAGCTGTAAGTCGTCTAGCCAGGTCTCAAACTGGATCAGACGGCCCTCAGGATCGAAGGTGAGAACACTGAGAGAAGCCATAGCGGCCAGAGCAGGGTGGCGCGCGACCAGCAGGGCAGCACGGAGGCAAGGACGGCGCGACGGGCAGGGCGGGCGCGCGAGCACTAGGGAAGCGCGCATGGCAGGGCGGGGCGGCGCACGGCTAGGGAAGAGCGGCGCGCGGCCAGGGCAGGGCGGCGCAACTTGCAGGGTAGGGCGGCGGCCAGCAGGGCGGCGCGCGGGCAGGGCAGGGCGGCGCGCAGGCAGGGCAATGCGGCGCGGCAGCCAGCAGGGCAGTGCGCGGGAAGGGCAGGACGGCGCGGTGGCCAGCAGGGCGGCGCGCGGGCAGGTCAGGGCGGCGCGGCAGCCAGCAGGGTGGCGCGACGGCCAACAGGGCGGCGCGCGGGCAGGGCAGGACAGCGCGGCGGCCAGCAGGGCGGCGCGTTGGGCAGGGCAGGGCGGCGCGCAGCTAGTAGGGCAGCGCGACGGGCGGGGGAGGGCGGCGCGCTACCAGCAGGGCGGCGCGACGGGCAGGGCAGGGCAGCGCGCGGCCAGGAGGGCGGCGCAACGGGCAGGGCAGGGCAGCGCGCGGCCAGCAGGGCGGCGCGACGGGCAGGGCAGGGCAGTGCGACAAGTGGGGCAGCGCTACGGGCAGGGAACTATGCGGTGGGCCCTAAAAAAAACGGTCCTGGAACAGGATCTGCTCTGAAACCATGTCAATTAACTGAACAAGGACGAATGCATTGAGAAGAAACTGAGTACAAGTACTAACCCTAATTGGGTTGTACCCTTTATGGGCTACCCTACTACAGCCTACACAATATAAGCATTATAACAGTTTGACAGAAGAGCGACGGCCGCGGCGCCTCTACTGCAAGATTTGCAGAAGTTTCGGGCACCTGGCAGATCGATGCAAGTTCCGATCTTGCCCTCGCCAGACCAATCCGAGCAACTGACAACAACACCGTCTCTGGACCGCAACTCCTCGGGCTCCACACCGCCACCTCAACGGCGCCACATGTCATCGAGCCGAAAAACCCGCGCCAAGCACTCACGGGACCACACAGCAAGGAATAGCGCGAGGCGATGGATGCAAAAATCAAGGCACTTGAGTCCCGTGTTACCTTGGTGCTCGTCGACCGAGCGGCAATCAAGGGAAGAAGGATTCTTTCCGGGAAATGGGTCTTCCGCGTGAAGACCGCTGTGGACGGTACAATTGAGCGATTCAAGGTGCGTTAGGGTCGTACGTGGAGGTGCTGCTGGAGCTGCTGGTCCTGGAGGTGCTAGTGCTGCTAGTGCTGGAGGAGCTGGAGCTGCTGGTACTGCCCCGCGCCGACCGTTTTTCTACCCGCAGCTGCACTCGTCCCTGCCACCGCCTGACTCAGTTCTTCGCCAGGTTCTTAGTCTCCCGTCTTCCACTGGCCTCCCTCTACCCCTCATGTGTCCACTAACAGACCAGTCTCAGCCACAGCTACTGCCTAGCTCCCTGCTGCCTGCGCCTGCTCCTCACACTGAGGTGATTGAGTCCCTGACTGAGCGTCGTGAGCCTGAGACTCGTGCTTCCACACCTGTTCGTGCTCGTCATGTCCAGGCACTCACGGTATGGCACTTCGTCCTCCCTCTGTCCCACAGCGTGTTGTCCTGCCTGAGCCTCCGACCTTGGTCGTGCTGCCAGTCCTACTGTCACTCGTCTCCTAGCTAATGCCGTCACTGACCCTGACCTTGAGTCTACTGCAGCGTTTGCCCTAGTCACTGAGCTAGTCGAATTTGCAGCTAGGAGTCGTCTCGACTACGTCACGAGTCTTGTCACTGAGTCTGAGTCTGTCTGTCCTCCGTCCGTCGGGGGTGAGCATGCCCTTAGCAGTGACGTACTTGAGGACAGATAGTTTGAGCGTGTGTGTCTTGCGGCCGCTTTACCTCGTTTCGCATCCATGCTGCTTTGCCCTAAGGGAGACCCGGATGCACTTGACATCCCTACCCCGCGCTCTTACGCTGAGGCGATCATGGGTGAGTACTCCTTTCAGTGGCAGACAGCCATGGACACGGAGATGGCTTCCTGGAAGTCCACAGGCACCTACATCGACGAGGTTCCTCCTCCTGGGGCGAACATAGTCGATGGCATGTGCATTTTCAAAGTGAAGCGGTCGCCGGGTTCTTCGCCTGCCTTCAAGGCGCGTTACGTTGCTCCAGGATTCAGTCAGCGACAGGGGGTCGACTTCTTCCAGACCTTCTCCCCCACCCCGAAGATGACTACTCTTCGGGTGCTGTTGCACGTTGCGGCACAGTGTGACTACGAGCTGCACTCCCTCGACTTCTCCAACCCTTTCCTGCATGGCAGCCTTCACGAAGAGATCTGGCTGCGCCGCCCTCCCGGCCTTACTGGGTCATTTCCTGCGGGTACCCAGTGCAGCCTCTGGCGGCCAGTCTACGGTCTCTGCCAGGCGCCCCGAGAGTGGCACGACACACTAAGGACTACACTTGCGGCTCTTGGGTTTGCTCCTTCCTCTGCTGACCCGTCGCTGTTTCTACGCACCGACACTACCCTTCCGCCGTTCTACGTTCTAGTGTACGTCGACGACTTGGTTTTTGCTAGTGGTGACACAGAGGCTCTGGCCCTAGTGAAGGCGGAGCTGCAGGAGAGACACACCTGCACTGACCTGGGTGAGCTGCGTAGCTATCTTGGCTTGCATATCACCTGGGACATAGCACAGCACACCATCATGTGTAGTTCTTCAGCGCACCACTAAACCCTGACTCGGTCACACATGGTGCACCAGGTCCTTCAGCGCTTCGGCTTCCACTTCTCCTCGCCACAGCCCACTCCTCTGTCTACCGGCCATTCGCTCTCAGCTCCACCTTCGGACGAGTCCGTAGAGCCGAGTGGTCTGTACCCAGGTCTTGTGGGCTGCCTCATGTACCTGATGACCTGCACTCGACCTGACCTTGCCTACCCTCTTAGAATCCTGGCACACTACGTTGCGCCTAGGAGACACCGACCAGAGCACTGGGAGGCCGCTAAGAGGATGTTGCGCTACTTGTGCAGTACATCGGGCATGGGGCTCGTGCTTGGAGGACAGGGTTCAGTGGTACTCACAAGAAACTCCGACGCTTCTTGGGCCGACGACCAGGCGACTCAGCATTCGTCACAGGGTTACAGCTTCAGTCTTGGCTCTGGTTCTGTCTCGTGGAGGTCCACTTGTTCTTCTTCTGTGCTTAGTTCCAGCTGTGAGGCCGAGATCTATGCTGGAGCCATGGCTGCACAGCAGCTATGCTGGTTGACCTACCTGCTGACCGACTTGGGGGAGCGGCCTCGTTCTCCTCCAGTTCAGTACGTCGACAACAAGGCAATGCTTGCCTTGTGTTACGAGCAGAGAGTGGAGCACAGAACGAAGCACATTGCTCTTCGCTACTTCCATGCGTGTGAGCTGCAGCAACGTCGTCAGCTCCACCTTTCCTACGTAGCCTCGCGGGCCAACACTGCTGATGTGTTCACCAAGGCCCTTGGGTCTGGTGATCATCAGCGTTTCTGCATTGCTCTTGGGCTTGTGCCCACTCTGCCTCACCTGCTGGTTGCTTGAATTGCTCTTATTGTACACTGATATATATCTTTATACCTAATTGTTTACTCTTGCTAGGTTGTGATTAGTGTACTGCCTTGCTATTCTAACTCTGCATGTGAACTGGCCTTATGGCCACTTGCTTGTGCTCGGATTGTGTGGAGTCCTTGAGATCCACCCTGAGCTTTGCTTTGCGTTGCTATGTTGTCTTGCTTGACTGGTCTTGTGACCGTCTTGTTGTCCCCCACTTAGCCTATGGGGGTGATTCAAAGTACAATCTTACTTGTAGGCTACAGTGGGGCACTCGTTATGGGGTACAGCACTTCTAGGGTTCGTACTTGTACTTGAACTCTTGCTAATCCAATAATTCCTGTACTGTTATTCTGACACTCTGTACTTAAAGCCCTGATATTTCAGGATGTCTGTTTTGTATCACCCTAAGATTCCAGAGTAGTGTACACCTGCCTACCCTGAGGCATCAGGGTGCTTGTATGGCGTACCCTGAAACAGTTACACTGTGCGCCTAGGGGGGCCCTTGTGAGAAGACCTTGATTTCCGAGATTTCGCGCCAGAAACACGCGAGTCGCCCACCACCACTCACATTGACGACAAAATTGCCCACATGGGGCAACTTACAGCGATGCAGCAGGCGTGACTGCCCGTTACCGTACCCCTCTCACACCCACCACTAACACTTACCCATTTGCACGAACTCAAACGTCTGCTGCTGCATGTCCCTAGTTGACCAATCGTAGCATACCGTTAGTCAATTTCCCGCGTGTAGGCTCTGTGCGCTGGCATTGTCGAGGCGTCCGCCACCTCCCATCACCCCACCCATCTCAAGCCAGTGCATGTTGGTGGCACCTGGCCACCTCGTTCACCCTTCCATCTGTTCATTACGTCTCTTTGCTCGGCAGGCTCTGCAGTGGTAGCAAACACTATGGTCTGCTCTGGGGAGTCTGCACTCAATACGCTGTAGCTGGGGCAACTGCAAATACAGTATGTTAAAAAAAATGCCCTGAAGCATCAAGGTTTAGTTCTGGCATGTCCTGAGGAATCAGGGTCCCTGTAGGGGCTCTGCCCTGAGGAGGACTCGCATTTTTGAGCCATGCACTGAGGGCTCAGGGTCCCTAAAAATGAATCAGAGGCCCTGATTGCAACATTTCTTGAAGCACCCGCATCACACTTCATACCGTGTACATTCGTACAAGTGCATTCGCTCATGTTGATGTCATGTTCGATCGTACAATCCGCCGTATTATTCGACGAGCTGGGACGGTCAAAACAAAATCACGGTTTCAACATGATACGTCGTAATTGGTTTCACTTTCAGGATATCTAATTTTCGAGTGGTTTTTATTCACTATTAGAGGCATTCTCTTGACCAGTGCCATTTTTTTTGTTCAAGCAGGTGCTCCAAAGAGTGCTAAAAAAAACACTCTAAATGATATCCCCAAAAAGTGAAATCGATTATATAGGGTTGCTACGCAACCCAAAAAACTGCAGACGTGATGGTGAAGTTGCTGGGATTGAGTTGTCAGAAAATGCTGGTGGACGTGCTGGTTTGGTTGCACGCAGCAGCCATAAGAGAGAGGCACGAAGCTGTTGACTGGGGTAGAAACACTCTTTTGAAAAGCAGGTGGCGATGCGATGCGGGTAACAGAAGTTCGGATAACGCCGTGGAACCTGGCCGCAATTTTATGTCTTGATGAAGTTGTGCGAAACACCTCAACTACAAGGTCCTGCACTGTCAACATCTCATTATCCCATGAGTGGGATAAATTCATGAGTGTTACTGTGAAAATGAGAACGAGAATGAATGAACTATGAATGAAGTGAGTACATATGGGAAACCCTAATTGTGTTGTACCCCCTATGGGATACCCCACTATAGCCTACACAACAGCATAAGCTATATATATATGTTCTGACACACCCCCATAGGCAAAGTGGGGGAGAACAAGGGGTCACAAGACCAGTCACGCAAAGAACAGCAAGCTCAGGGTGGATCACAAAGTCACCACACAGTCCGAGCACAACGACAAGGCCACAAGGCCAGTTCACATGCAGGAGTGCACATATATATATAGAGCTAGACAAGCAAGAGCAGGTATATATATGTGACAGTACAAGCAAGGTCAAGAGGAGAGCAAGTGAGGCAAGACAGGTACAAGACCCAGCTGAGTGCAGAAGCGCTGATGGTCACAAGGCGGAAGTGCCTTGGTGAACACATCAGCAGTGTTGGCCTCAGAGGCCACGTACGCAAGTCGCAACTGACCACGCTGCTGCAGCTCACGAGCAAGAAAGTAACGGAGAGCAATGTGCTTCGTTCTGTGCTCCAAGCGCTGCTCTCGACACAAGGCCAGCATGGCCTTGTTGTCTACGTACAGCACTGGAGGAGAACGAGGCGGCTCTCCAAGGTCAGTCAGCAGGTAGGTGAGCCAGCGAAGCTCCTGTGCAGCCATGGCCCCGGCGTAGATCTCAGCCTCACAACTGGAGCCGAGAACAGAGGACGAGCGAGTAGCCCGCCACGAGACAGAGCCGGAACCAAGACTGAAGGTGTAACCCTGCGACGACCGCTGCGTAGCCTGGTCGTCAGCCCAAGAAGCGTCCGCGTGCCCAGTGAGCACCACTGGACTCCGCCCTCCAAGCACTAGCCCCATGCCCGACGTACTGCACAAGTAGCGCAACACCCTCTTCGCTGCAGCCATGTGCTCTGGTCGGTGTCTCCCAGGAGCAACATAGCGTGCAAGAATGCTAAGAGGGTATGCAAGGTCAGGTCGTGTGCAGGTCATCAGGTACATGAGGCAACCAACAAGCTCTGGGTACGGGCCACTCGACTCTACGGACTCATCCGAAGGCAGAGCTGAGAGCGAGTGGCGAGTAGACAGAGGAGTGGCCTGAGGCGAGGAGTACGTGAAGCCGAAGCGCTGAAGGACCTGCTGCACCATGTGTGACTGAGTCAAGGTAATGGTGCGGCGTGCTCTGTCCCGAGTGATCTGCAAGCCAAGGTAGCTGCGCAGTTCACCCAGGTCTGTGCACGTGTGTCTCTTCTGCAGCTCGGACTTCACGTAGGCTAGTCCAGCAGTGTCAGCTGTGGCAAAGACCAAGTCGTCGACGTACACGAGAATGTAGAACGGCGGCAAAGAAGTGTCGGTGCGCAGAAACAACGACGGGTCAGCAGTAGAGGGAGCAAACCCAAGAGCCGCAAGCGTAGTCCTCAGTGTGTCGTGCCACTCACGCGGTGCCTGGCGGAGACCGTAGACTGGCCGTCGGAGGCTCCACTGGGTGCCAGGAGGGAAAGTCCCAGTGAAGCCAGGTGGACGGCGCAGCCAGATCTCCTCGTGCAGGCTACCCTGCAAGAAAGCAGTGCTGAAGTCAAGAGAGTGGAGCTCGTAGTCGCGCTGAGCGGCTATGTGCAGCAGCACCCGAAGAGTGGTCATCTTCGGGGTGGGAGAGAAGGTCTGAAAGTAGTCAACTCCCTGCCGCTGACTGAAGCCACGAGCGACGTACCGCGCCTTGAAGACAGGTGGAGAGCCCGGCGGCCGCTTCACTCTGAAGATCCACATGCCACTGACGATGTTCGCCCCAGGAGGGGGAACCGCGTCAACGTAGGTGCCTGTGGACTTCCAGGACGCCATCTCTGCATCCATAGCTGCCTGCCACTGAGAGGAGTAGGGACCCTCTACGGCCTCCGCGTAAGAGCGCGGAGTCGGGATGTCTAGTGCATCCGGGTCTCCCTCAGGGGCAAGTAGTACGGACGCGAGATGAGGTGAAGCAGCAGCCAGACACTGGAACTCCTCCTGCCTGTCCTCAAGGACGTCCGTGCCAAGAGCACACTCACCCCCGACGGACGGAGGACAGACAGACGCAGACTCAGCAACAAGACCGGCAGCGTAGTCTAGACGACAGCGAGCAGCAAAGTCGACGAGCTCAGCAACAAGAGCAGACGCAGCAGTGGACTCAAAAGAGGGGTCAGTGACGACAGTAGCAAGGAGACGTGTGACAGTAGGACTGGTAGCACGAAGAGAGTCGGACTCTGGGTCGGTAAGTGCAGGAAGAGAGGACTCAGGAGGAGAAGGCAAAGGGGCACGCAGAGGAGCAGTGGACGGACGCAAAGACATCCGGTGCGTGCCAGGGACAGGAGGAGGACGCTGACGCGAACCGCGACCACTAGCACGAGCAGCACGAACAGGCGACACAGGACGAGACGCAGGCTCACGACGCTCAGCAAGACCTCCAGTGGGACCAGTGTAAGGAGAGGGAGCAGGAAGTGGGGAGGCGGGCTCTAACTGGGACTGTGACTGAACAGGCGGTGGACACGCTGCAGGAGGAGAAAGACCAAGAACCTGCTGTAGGAGTGGAACGAAGTACGGCCGAGGCCGCGCGGCGACTCCAGACACAGCAGGGACAGCACCCTCAGCAGCAGCACCAGCGCCAGCAGCACCTCCAGGGGCAGGACCTCCAGCAGCACCAGCAGCACCAACACCCGCAGCAGCTCCAGCTCCAGGCGGACCCGAAGGCCCAGCAGCTCCGGGACCAGCGGCACAAGTACCCTCAGCAGTCGAAGGAGCTCCGGCTCCAGCAGTACGTCTCCAGCGGCGAGCAAACCACTCGCGCAGCTCCTGTGGAGAGAGGGGCTCCCGCCGAGGCGAAGCACCCGGAGAACCGCCAGGTCCCGCACCGCCAGACGCCACAAGGGGAGGTCCAGTGGCCGCAGGCTCCGCAGCTCCAGGCTCAGCAGCTCCAGACGCAGCACCCCCTGGCTCAGCACCCCCAGTCGCAGCACCCCCAGGCTCAGCACCCCCAGACTCCGCACCCCCAGGCTCAGCACCCCCAGTCGCAGCACCCCCAGGCTCAGCACCCCCAGACTCCGCACCCCCAGGCTCAGCACCCACGCGCGTAGCACCCCCAGAGTCAGCACCCCCAGGCTCAGCACCCGCAGCAGGACCAGAGTCACCAGCAACCTCGACCGGCTCGACTGTGTCTACCTGGGACACACCTGAAGGGGCAGGACCCTGAGGGGGAAGGGGGTCTACCGGGGGGGGACCTGGCACAAGGAAGTGCGGTGGCGGGGGGAGGGAAGGAGTGCGGTAGGGGAAGAGGCGGTAGAAGGGGACTGACTCGTCGAACGTGACGTCCTGGGAGGACAGAACACGACGAGAGGAGGGGTGGTAGAACTGCCACCCTGGGGCGTCAGGGGGGAAGCCGAGGAAGACACAGGGAGCAGCACGAGGGGACAGCTTGTCCGCAGACAAGTCGCGGACAAACGCCCGAGATCCCCAGACACGGAACGCAGACGCATCGCCGACCTTCCCCGTCCACAGCAGAGCTGGGGAGGTCTCCGGCCGGGAGACCCTGGGGTGAAGGTTGATCTGATGCGCCGCGTACCGAACCGCAAACGGCCACAGAAAATGGGGGGCAGCCGCATGCATCATGGACGTACGAGCGACGTCCATGACCATGCCAATGCGGCGCTCAGCAATCCCATTTTGCTGTGGAGAGTCCGGAAGCGTAAAGGTCTGGCGGATGCCTCGTGCACGACAGTAGGCTCGCAGAAGGCCAGAGGAGAACTCTCCACCTCGGTCAGAGTGCAGACGCAGAACAGGAAAGTCCGAGCCGAAGCTCCTCCTGAGCTGGAGACGAGCTGCGCGGATCCAGTCGATCAACACCTCAGTGACATCACCCTTGCTGCGCAAGGGGAAGACTGTGGTGTAACGCGAGTAGTCGTCAACCACCAGCAGGAAGTAGCGCTCGTGACCCTGCCCACGGACGCGGGCCGGGCCCCACACGTCCATGTGAAGCGTCTGCAGAGGAGCCTCTGTCGGGGGAAACTGGGAGGAGTGAGGGGCAGCCCGGAGCCGCCCCTCGACACAGGGGACACAGGAAGGTCCGGGTCCCGAAGGAAGGGGAGGGAGAGACCGGGGAAGACCAGAGACAAGGACACGGGAAGCCATGCCCCTAAGACGAGGCAAGGAGGGGTGGCCAAGACGGTGGTGCCACAGGAGAGTCTCCTGAGACAGGCGGCGACACGAGCAGGGGGCAGACTCAGGACCAGACCTGGACGCAGCAGCAAACACCTGACCCGACGCAGCTACCTGGCCTGACGCAGGGACAGGAGGAGACTCAGTGGTCAGGGTGTAGAGACTCGACCCCGGCCGACGCGAGAACGTGGCCAGGTGTCGGCCTGTGCGGGCGTCCGAGCAGTGGGTCACCCGCTGACTCGCAGGAGTAAACTGGTGAACCCCCGCATCCTGCAGGTCAGCACCACTCACCAAGTTCATCGAGAACGAGGGGAGGTACAGACCAGACAAGGTGCCCGAGGGGGCAGCCGGACACGGGAGGACAGTGGAGAAGTGAGAGAGGACAGGACCCCCAGAGGGGTCAGCCAGGGAGACTGCAACCGGCCGGCCAAGCGGCGTGAGTGTGGTGCGGTCTCGAAAGAAGGAGCGAGAAGCCCCTGAGTCAAGCGTGAAGGTGAGGGAGGCCGAAGCCGACGCAGTACCTGAGAGCGCAGCCTCACCAGTACCTGAGAGTGCAGACGCACTGGCACCTAGAGCAGCAGCCGCAGAAGTACCTGGCGCAGCAGTACCAATGCCCGGGTCGGGCGGGAAACACCGGTAACATTCACCCTCCTCACTAATAGTCACAGCATACATGGCAGCAAGGATAGCATCAAAGTCAAGATCAAAGATAGCTACGCCAGCCCTAGACAGCTCTCCCCAACGGGGAATCTCACTAGCCTCGGGGAACTGCTGACGCCAAGCGTCCATCAGGCGGCCAAAGCAGCGCTGGGTGGGGTGGGCACCTCCACACTGCTCACCCGCGCGGTCGCCGGAACGAAGGACGTAGGTGCACGGACCAAAACCCCCACCCCGCTGACGCTGCGTGTACCACCCACGGAGCTGCTGGGGCGGGGGGATGTCCCGCGAACGCTGCTGCTGCTGCTGCTGCTGACGCTGGCCACCACCAGAGCCGCTACGCTGCGGGGCACCACCCCGACCAGCTCCACCCCCTCCGCCACCGCCGCCTCCACCTCCACCACCACCGCTGCCTCCGCTCCCACCGCTGCCGCCGCCACCGCCTCCTCCTCCGCTGCTGACACCGCCACCACCGCCCCCGCCACCACTCCCACCGCCACTCCCACTCCCTCCGCCGCCTCCACCGCCACCTCCACCGCCCCCGCCAGGTCCACCCGCGCCCTTGCCCCCCTTGCCCTTGCCAGGGCGGCGTCTCCCGCTAGGGGCAGACGCCGCGCAGACCGACTCAAGACCAAGCAGGTCGGCAGCAGCAGCAGAGGCAACAGAGGGCAGCAGGGGGGAAGGAGAACACCCCTCAAAGATGGGGGTGCGAGGGTCACCACGAGAGGCTCCTACAGCGACGATGCTCTTCTCCGCCGCCAGGAGGGACTTCTCGAGGAGGTCGACAGTGAGAGTGGTGGGACAGACTGAGAGGAAGTGGTCCCTGACTACGTGAAGGGAGTCAGGGAGGCGTGTGACTATGTAATAGAGAGTGATGTACATGGGGGGGGGGTTCTTGGCGCAGAACTCAGCAGGAAGGGCGGCACGGTAGCGAGTGTCACTAGTGCGGAGGTGCGTAATGAGGTCAGCGACAGTGGGAAAGGCAGCAAGGTCAGGAAAGAGGTACGGTAGCATGAGGCGGCTAAGGGCAGCAGTGGCAGGGGAAGAGTAGCGCGCAACTACAGCGTCGTACAAGGTCTGAGCACTCTTGTACTGACTAAAGTGCGCGCGCTCAGTGGTAGGCAGGTGGCGACGCACAGCAAGACGTGCAGCAGCATCGCGGGTGGCCCACTGAGAGCGAACAGTGGGGTCAGCATCAGCAGCAGGGGCAGGAGAGGCGCCAGAGGTGAGGTCAAAGAGGGAAAGACCGTCCGCCCTATCGCACTGTAAGAACAGCTGCAGGTCGTCGACCCAGACCTCAAAGTCAATGGCTCGACCCTCAGCGTCAAAAGCGAGGACACTAGGGGTAGCCATGACGACGACAGTGTAGTAGTGCAAGCAGTAGGGGAAGGGCACGCAGTAACAGTGGTGCTGTGCTCACCAGGCAGGGCAGGTCGGGCGGCTCGGCAGTAGGGCGGCCCGGCGACTCGGCTGCTGGGCGGCTCGGCTCCCGGGCGGCTCGGCGGCAGGGCGGCTCGGCGGCAGGGCGGCTCGGCGGCTCGGCTCCCGGGCGGCTCGGCGGCAGGGCGGCTCGGCAGCAGGGCGGCTCGGCTGCACGGCGGCTCGGTTGCTCGGCTCACGGGCGGCTCGGCAGCAGGGCGGCTCGGCGGCAGGGCAGCTCGGCGGCCGGGCGGTTCGGCTGCAGCGCGGCTCGGCGGCGGGGCGGCTCGGCTGCTCTGCTGCTGGGCGGCTCGGCTGCGCGGCTGTTGGGCGGCTCGGCTGGGCCGCTGACGTAGCGAGGCGGCGGGGCCGCGAAGACGGGCGGCGGGGCCGCTGCAGAGAAGCGGCGGGGCCGCAGGGAAGGGTGGCGGGGCCGCAACGAGAGAGGCGGCGGGGCCGCAGCGAGAGAGGCGGCGGGGCCGCAGCGAGAGAAGCGGCGGGGCCGCGAAGTCGGGCGGCGGGGCCGCTGAGTAGGGCGGCGGGGCCGCAGTGAGAGGCGGCGGGGCCGCAGCGAGAGAGGCGGCGGGGCCGCGAAGACGGGCGGCGGGGCCGCAGTGAGTGGCGGCGGGGCCGCAGCGAGAGATGGCGGCGGGGCCGCGAAGAGAGAGGCGGCGGGGCCGCAGGTAAGGGGCGGCGCGAAGCCGCCGGTGAGGGCGGCGTAAAGCCGCGGGTAAGGGCGGCGACGGGCCGGGAAAAGGGGCGGCGCGCCGCAGCCGCTATGGCGGCTCGACGCGACCGTAAGGGCGGCACTACGGGCCGCTAGGTGCGACTCGACGGGCCGCTTAAAAAAAGGGGCAGGCGCGACTCGAGGCGCGTTTCGGTGGGCCCAAGGAACAGTCCCTAGGAGGGGACCTGCTCTGATTCCATGTGAAAATGAGAACGAGAATGAATGAACTATGAATGAAGTGAGTACATATGGGAAACCCTAATTGTGTTGTACCCCCTATGGGATACCCCACTATAGCCTACACAACAGCATAAGCTATATATATATGTTCTGACAGTTACATGTGCAATTGAACGAGCAAGTCGAGTAAGAACGATAGTGAAAAATAACCATAGTAGTGACTCAACTACGAAGGATGAGAGAGGAGGCCGTGCCCATAGCTAGACGCAAGCAACGCAGTTACCCTGGCTCGCATTGAACGCCACGCCCCCGTTCCCTTACTCGCTCGCCG
>CANJKZ010000496.1:692500-779623 GCA_947471745.1 Closterium sp. Naga37s-1 | reverse complement strand
ACCTCAAACCTGACCTCAAACCTGACGTCAAACCTGACCTCAAACCTGACGTCAAACCTGACGTCAAACCGACGTCAAACCTCCCTCAACCCTGACGTCAAACCTGACCTCAAACCTGACCTCAAACCTGACCTCAAACCTGACCTCAAACCTGACCTCAAACCTGATGTCAAACCTGACCTCAAACCTGACCTCAAACCTGACCTCAAACCTCCTCAAACCTGACCTCAAACCTGACGTCAAACCTGACCTCAAACCTGACCTCAAACCTGACTCAAACCTGACGTCAAACCTGACCTCAAACCTCCTCAAACCTGACGTCAAACCTGACCTCAAACCTGACCTCAAACCTGACCTCAAACCTGACCTCAAACCTGACCTCAAACCTGACCTCAAACCTCCTCAAACCTGACCTCAAACCTGACGTCAAACCTGACCTCAAACCTGACGTCAAACCTGACGTCAAACCGACCTCAAACCTCCCTCAACCTGACGTCAAACCTGACGTCAAACCTGACCTCAAACCTGACCTCAAACCTGACGTCAAACCTGACCTCAAACCTGACCTCAAACCTGACCTCAAACCTGACCTCAAACTCCTCAAACCTGACCTCAAACCTGACGTCAAACCTGACCTAAACCTGACGTCAAACCTGACGTCAAACCTGACGTCAAACCTCCCTCAAACCTGACGTCAAACCTGACCTCAAACCTGACTCAAACCTGACGTCAAACCTGACTCAAACCTGACGTCAAACCTGATGTCAAACCTGACCCCAAACCTGACCTAACCTGACCTCAAACACCTCAAACCTGACCTCAAACCTGACGTCAAACCTGACCTCAAACCTGACGTCAAACCTGACCTCAAACCTGACGTCAAACCTCCTCAACCCTGACGTCAACCTGACCTCAAACCTGACCTCAAACCTGACGTCAAACCTGACCTCAAACCTGACGTCAAACCTGACCTCAAACCTGACCTCAAACCTGACCTCAAACCTGACCTCAAACCTGACCTCAAACCTGACCTCAAACCTGACCTCAAACCTCCTCAAACCTGACCTCAAACCTGACCTCAAACCTGACCTCAAACCTGACGTCAAACCTGACGTCAAACCTGACGTCAAACCTCCCTCAAACCCTGACGTCAAACCTGACGTCAAACCTGACCTCAAACCTGACCTCAAACCTGACGTCAAACCTGATCGAACCTGACCTCAAACCTGACCTCAAACCTGACCTCAAACCTCCTCAAACCTGACCTCAAACCTGACGTCAAACCTGACCTCAAACCTGACGTCAAACCTGACCTCAAACCTGACGTCAAACCTCCTCAACCCTGACGTCAAACCTGACCTCAAACCTGACGTCAAACCTGACGTCAAACCTGACCTCAAACCTGACGTCAAACCTGACCTCAAACCTGACCCAAACCTGACCTCAAACCTGACCTCAAACCTCCTCAAACCCAACCTGACCTCAAACCTGACGTCAAACCTGACCTCAAACCTGACGTCAAACCTGACGTCAAACCGACGTCAAACCTGACTCAAACCTGACGTCAAACCTGACCTCAAACCTGACCTCAAACCTGACGTCAAACCTGACCTCAAACCTGACGTCAAACCTGACCTCAAACCTGACCTCAAACCTGACCTCAAACCTGACCTCAAACCTGACCTCAAACCTGACCTCAAACCTGACCTCAAACCTGACGTCAAACCTGACCTCAAACCTGACCTCAAACCTGACCTCAAACCTGACCTCAAACCTGACCTCAAACCTGACGTCAAACCTGACCTCAAACCTGACCTCAAACCTGACGTCAAACCTGACGTCAAACCTGACCTCAAACCTGACCTCAAACCTGACGTCAAACCTGACGTCAAACCTGACCTCAAACCTGACCTCAAACCTGACGTCAAACCTGACCTCAAACCTGACCTCAAACCTGACTCAAACCTGACCTCAAACCTGACTCAAACCTGACGTCAAACCTGACCTCAAACCTGACTCAAACCTGACGTCAAACCTGACGTCAAACCTGACGTCAAACCTGACCTCAAAACCTGACCTCAAACCTGACCTCAAACCTGACCTCAAACCTGACCTCAAACCTGACGTCAAACCTGACGTCAAACCTGACCTCAAACCTGACCTCAAACCTGACGTCAAACCTGACCTCAAACCTGACCTCAAACCTGACCTCAAACCTGACCTCAAACCTGACCTCAAACCTGACGTCAAACCTGACCTCAAACCTGACCTCAAACCTGACCTCAAACCTGACCTCAAACCTCCTCAAACCTGACCTCAAACCTGACGTCAAACCTGACCTCAAACCTGACGTCAAACCTGACGTCAAACCTGACGTCAAACCTCCCTCAAACCTGACGTCAAACCTGACGTCAAACCTGACCTCAAACCTGACCTCAAACCTGACGTCAAACCTGACGTCAAACCTGACCTCAAACCTGACCTCAAACCTGACCTCAAACCTGACCTCAAACCTGACCTCAAACCTGACCTCAAACCTGACCTCAAACCTGACGTCAAACCTGACGTCAAACCTGACGTCAAACCTGACGTCAAACCTGACGTCAAACCTGACCTCAAACCTGACCTCAAACCTGACCTCAAACCGACCTCAAACCTGACCTCAAACCTGACGTCAAACCTGACGTCAAACCTGACCTCAAACCTGACCTCAAACCTGACCTCAAACCTGACCTCAAACCTGACCTCAAACCTGACCTCAAACCTGACGTCAAACCTGACGTCAAACCTGACCTCAAACCTGACGTCAAACCTGACGTCAAACCTGACGTCAAACCTGACCTCAAACCTGACCTCAAACCTGACCTCAAACCTGACCTCAAACCTGACCTCAACCTGACCTCAAACCTGACGTCAAACCTGACCTCAAACCTGACCTCAAACCTGACCTCAAACCTGACGTCAAACCTGACGTCAAACCTGACCTCAAACCTGACCTCAAACCTGACCTCAAACCTGACCTCAAACCTGACCTCAAACCTGACCTCAAACCTGACCTCAAACCTGACCTCAAACCTGACCTCAAACCTGACCTCAAACCTGACCTCAAACCTGACCTCAAACCTGACCTCAAACCTGACCTCAAACCTGACGTCAAACCTGACCTCAAACCTGACCTCAAACCTGACCTCAAACCTGACCTCAAACCTGACCTCAAACCTGACGTCAAACCTGACCTCAAACCTCCCTCAAACCTGACGTCAAACCTGACGTCAAACCTGACCTCAAACCTGACCTCAAACCTGACGTCAAACCTGACGTCAACCTGACCTCAAACCTGACGTCAAACCGACCTCAAACCTGACGTCAAACCGACCTCAAACCTGAACCTGACGTCAAACCTGACGTCAAACCTGACCTCAAACCTGACCTCAAACCTGACCTCCAACCTGACCTCAAACCTGACGTCAAACCTGACCTCAAACCTGACGTCAAACCTGACCTCAAACCTGACCTCAAACCTGACCTCAAACCGACCTCAAACCTGACCTCAACCTGACGTCAAACCTGACGTCAAACCTGACCTCAAACCTGACCTCAAACCTGACCTCAAACCTGACCTCAAACCTGACCTCAAACCTGACCTCAAACCTGACGTCAAACCTGACGTCAAACCTGACGTCAAACCTGACCTCAAACCTGACCTCAACCTGAACCTGACCTCAAACCTGACGTCAAACCTGACCTCAAACCTGACGTCAAACCTGACCTCAAACCTGACGTCAAACCTGACCTCAACCTGACGTCAAACCTGACGTCAAACCTGACCTCAAACCTGACCTCAAACCTGACCTCAAACCTGACCTCAAACCGACCGTCAAACCTGACGTCAAACCTGACCTCAAACCTGACCTCAAACCTGACCTCAAACCTGACCTCAAACCTGACGTCAAACCTGACCTCAAACCTCCTCAAACCTGACCTCAAACCTGACGTCAAACCTGACCTCAAACCTGACGTCAAACCTGACGTCAAACCTGACGTCAAACCTCCCTCAAACCTGACGTCAAACCTGACCTCAAACCTGACCTCAAACCTGACCTCAAACCTGACGTCAAACCTGACCTCAAACCTGACCTCAAACCTGACCTCAAACCTGACCTCAAACCTGACGTCAAACCTGACCTCAAACCTGACGTCAAACCTGACGTCAAACCTGACGTCAAACCTCCCTCAACCTGACGTCAAACCTGACGTCAAACCTGACCTCAAACCTGACCTCAAACCTGACGTCAAACCTGACGTCAAACCTGACCTCAAACCTGACCTCAAACCTGACCTCAAACCTCCTCAAACCTGACCTCAAACCTGACGTCAAACCTGACCTTCAAACCTGACGTCAAACCTGACGTCAAACCTGACGTCAAACCTCCCTCAACCCTGACGTCAAACCTGACCTCAAACCTGACGTCAAACCTGACGTCAAACCTGACCTCAAACCTGACGTCAAACCTGACGTCAAACCTGACCCCAAACCTGACCTCAAACCTGACCTCAAACCTCCTCAAACCTGACCTCAAACCTGACGTCAAACCTGACCTCAAACCTGACGTCAAACCTGACGTCAAACCCGACGTCAAACCTCCCTCAACCCTGACGTCAAACCTGACCTCAAACCTGACCTCAACCTGACGTCAAACCTGACCTCAAACCTGACGTCAAACCTGACATCAAACCTGACATCAAACCTGACCTCAAACCTGACCTCAAACCTGACCTCAAACCTGACCTCAAACCTGACCTCAAACCTCCTCAAACCTGACCTCAAACCTGACGTCAAACCTGACCTCAAACCTGACGTCAAACCTGACGTCAAACCTGACGTCAAACCTGACCTCAAACCTGACGTCAAACCTGACGTCAAACCTGACCTCAAACCTGACCTCAAACCTGACGTCAAACCTGACGTCAAACCTGACCTCAAACCTGACCTCAAACCTGACCTCAAACCTCCTCAAACCTGACCTCAAACCTGACGTCAAACCTGACCTCAAACCTGACCTCAAACCTGACGTCAAACCTGACGTCAAACCTGACCTCAACCTGACGTCAAACCTGACCTCAAACCTGACGTCAAACCTGACGTCAAACCTGACCTCAAACCTGACGTCAAACCTGACGTCAAACCTGACCCAACCTACCTCAAACCGACCTCAAACCTCCTCAAACCTGACCTCAAACCTGACGTCAAACCTGACCTCAAACCTGACGTCAAACCTGACGTCAAACCTGACGTCAAACCTCCCTCAAACCTGACGTCAAACCTGACCTCAAACCTGACCTCAAACCTGACGTCAAACCTGACCTCAAACCTGACGTCAAACCTGACCTCAAACCTGACCTCAAACCTGACCTCAAACCTGACCTCAAACCTGACCTCAAACCTGACCTCAAACCTGACCTCAAACCTGACGTCAAACCTGACCTCAAACCTGACCTCAAACCTGACCTCAAACCTGACCTCAAACCTGACCTCAAACCTGACGTCAAACCTGACCTCAAACCTGACCTCAAACCTGACGTCAAACCTGACGTCAAACCTGACCTCAAACCTGACCTCAAACCTGACGTCAAACCTGACGTCAAACCTGACCTCAAACCTGACGTCAAACCTGACGTCAAACCTGACCTCAAACCTGACCTCAAACCTGACCTCAAACCTGACCTCAAACCTGACGTCAAACCGACGTCAAAACTGACCCCTTCAAACCTGACGTCAAACCTGACGTCAAACCTGACGTCAAACCTGACGTCAAACCTGACCTCAAACCTGACCTCGACCGACATCAAACCTGAACCTCCAACCTGAACCTCCAACCTGACCGGCAAACCTGACGGCAAACCTGACCTCAACCTGACCTCAAACCTGTGTCAAACCTGACCTCAAACCTGACCTCAAACCGACCTCAAACCTGACCTCAAACCTGACCTCAAAACCTGACGTCAAACCTGACCTCAAACCTGACCTCAAACCTGACCTCAAAACCTGACCTCAAACCTCCTCAAACCTGACCTCAAACCTGACGTCAAACCTGACCTCAATCTGAACGTCAAACCTGACGTCAAACCCGACGTCAAACCTCCCTCAACCCTGACGTCAAACCTGACGTCAAACCTGACCTCAAACCTGACCTCAAACCTGACGTCAAACCTGATGTCAAACCTGACCTCAAACCTGACCTCAAACCTGACCTCAAACCTGACCTCAAACCTGACCTCAAACCTGACCTCAAACCTGACCTCAAACCTGACGTCAAACCTGACGTCAAACCTGACGTCAAACCTGACGTCAAACCTGACGTCAAACCTGACCTCAAACCTGACCTCAAAACCTGACCTCAAACCGACCTCAAACCTGACCTCAAACCTGACGTCAAACCTGACGTCAAACCTGACCTCAAACCCGACCTCAAACCTGACCTCAAACCTGACCTCAAACCTGACCTCAAACCGACCTCAAACCTGACGTCAAACCTGACGTCAAACCTGACGTCAAACCTGACGTCAAACCTGACGTCAAACCTGACGTCAAACCTGACCTCAAACCTGACCTCAACCTGACCTCAAACCTGACCTCAAACCTGACCTCAAACCTGACGTCAAACCTGACGTCAAACCTGACCTCAAACCTGACCTCAAACCTCCCCTCAAACCTGACGTCAAACCTGACGTCAAACCAGAACCAAACCTAACCTCCACCTGACCTCCAACCTGACCTCAAACCTGACCTCAAACCTGACCTCAAACCTGACCTCAAACCTGACCTCAAACCTGACCTCAAACCTGACCTCAAACCTGACCTCAAACCTGACCTCAAACCTGACCTCAAACCTGACCTCAAACCTGACGTCAAACCTGACCTCAAACCTGACCTCAAACCTGACCTCAAACCTGACCTCAAACCTGACCTTAAACCTGACGTCAAGCCTGACCTCAAACCTCCCTCAAACCTGACGTCAAACCTGACGTCAAACCTGACCTCTAACCTGACCTCAAACCTGACGTCAAACCTGACGTCAACCGACCTCAAACCTGACGTCAAACCGACCTCAAACCTGACGTCAAACCGACCTCAAACCTGAACCTGACGTCAAACCTGGCGTCAAACCTGACATCAAACGTGACCTCAAACCTAACCTCCAACCTGACCTCCAACCTGACGTCAAACCTGACCTCAAACCTGACGTCAAACCTGACCTTAAACCTGACCTCAAACCTGACCTCAAACCGACCTCAAACCTGACCTCAACCTGACGTCAAACCTGACGTCAAACCTGACCTCAAACCTGACCTCAAACCTGACCTCAAACCTGACCTCAAACCTGTCCTCAAACCGACCTCAAACCTGACGTCAAACCTGACGTCAAACCTGACGTCAAACCTGACCTCAAACCGACCTCAATCCTGAACCTGACGTCAAACCTGGCGTCAAACCTGGCGTCAAACCTGACGTCAAACCTGACCTCAAACCTGACGTCAAACCTGACCTCAATCTGACGTCAAACCTGACGTCAAACCTGACCTCAAACCTGACCTCAAACCTGACCTCAAACCTGACCTCAAACCGACCGTCAAACCTGACGTCAAACCTGACCTCAAACCTGACCTCAAACCTGACCTCAAACCTGACCTCAAACCTGACCTCAAACCTGACCTCAAACCTTACCTCAAACCTGACGTCAAACCTGACCTCAAACCTGACCTCAAACCTGACGTCAAACTGACCTCAAACCTGATTCCCAAACCTCCCCTCAAACCTGACATCAACCTGACCTCAAACCTGACCTCAAACCTGACCTCAAACCTGACGTCAAAGCTGACGTCAAACCTGACCTCAAACCTGACCTCAAACCTGACGTTAAACCTGACGTCAACCTGACCTCAAAACTCCCTCATACCTGACGTCAAAACCTGACGTCAAACCTGACCTCAAACCTGACCTCAAACCTGACCTCAAACCTGACGTCAACCTCCCTCCAAACCTCCCTCAAACCTGACGTCAAACCTGACGTCAAAACTGACTCCAAACCTGACCTCAAACCTGACCGCCAACCTCCTCAACCTGAACCTCCAACCTGATGTCAAACCTGACCTCAAACCTGACCTCAAACCTGACGTCAAACCTGACCTCAAACCTGACCTCAAACCTGACGTCAACCTGACGTCAAACCTGACCTCAAACCGACCTCAAACCTGACGTCAAACCTGACCTCAAACCTGACCTCAAACCTGACCTCAAACCTGACCTCAAACCTCCTCAAACCTGACCTCAAACCTGACGTCAAACCTGACCTCAACCTGACGTCAAACCTGACGTCAAACCCGACGCAAACCTCCCTCAACCTGACGTCAAACCTGACGTCAAACCTGACCTCAAACCTGACCTCAAACCTGACGTCAAACCTGATGTCAAACCTGACCTCAAACCTGACCTCAAACCTGACCTCAAACCTCCTCAAACCTGACCTCAAACCTGACGTCAAACCTGACCTCAAACCTGACGTCAAACCTGACGTCAAACCCGACGTCAAACCTCCCTCAACCCTGACGTCAAACCTGACCTCAAACCTGACGTCAAACCTGACGTCAAACCTGACCTCAAACCTGACGTCAAACCTGACCTCAAACCTGACCTCAAACCTGACCTCAAACCTGACCTCAAACCTCCTCAAACCTGACATCAAACCTGACCACCTGACCTCAAACCTGACCTCAACCTGACCTCAAACCGACCTCAAACCTGAACGTCAAACCTGACGTCAAACCTGACGTCAAACTGACCTCAAACCTGACCTCGAACCGACATCAAACCTGACCTCAAACCTAACCTCCAACCTGACCTCCACCTGACGGCAAACCTGACCTCAAACCTGACCTCAAACCTGACCTCAAACCTGATGTCAAACCTGACCTCAAACCTGACCTCAAACCTGACCTCAAACCTGACCTCAAACCTGACCTCAAACCTGACGTCAAACCTGACGTCAAACCTGACGTCGAACCTGACGTCAAACCTGACGTCAAACCTGACGTCAAACCTGACCTCAAACCTGACCTCAAACCGACCTCAAACCTGACCTCAAACCTGACGTCAAACCTGACGTCAATCCTGACGTCAACCTGACCTCAAACCTGACTCAAACCTGACCTCAACCTGACCTCAAACCGACCTCAAACTTGGCGTCAAACCTGACGTCAAACCTGACATCAAACCTGACGTCAAACCTGACGTCAAACCTGACCTCAAACCTGACCTCAAACCTGACCTCAAACCTGACCTCAAACCTGACGTCAAACCTGACGTCAAACCTGACCTCAAACCTGACGTCAAACCTGACGTCAAACCTGACGTCAAACCTGACCTCAACCTGACCTCAAACCTGACGTCAAACCTGACGTCAAACCTGACCTCAAACCTGACCTCAAACCTGATGTCAAACCTGACCTCAAACCTGACCTCAAACCTGACCTCAAACCTGACCTCAAATCTCCTCAAACCTGACATCGAACCTGACGTCAAACCTGACCTCAATCCTGACGTCAAACCTGACGTCAAACCCGACGCAAACCTCCCTCAACCCTGACGTCAAACCTGACGTCAAACCTGACGTCAAACCTGACCTCAAACCTGACGTCAAACCTGATGTCAACCTGACCTCAAACTGACCTCAAACCTGACCTCAAACCTCCTCAAACCTGACCTCAAACCTGACGTCAAACCTGACCTCAAACCTGACGTCAAACCTGACGTCAAACCCGACGTCAAACATCCCTCAACCCTGACGTCAAACCTGACCTCAAACCTGACGTCAAACCTGACGTCAAACCTGACCTCAAACCTGACGTCAAACCTGATGTCAAACCTGACCTCAAACCTGACCTCAAACCTGACCTCAAACCTCCTCAAACCTGACATCAAACCTGACCTCAAACCTGACCTCAAACCTGACCTCAAACCGACCTCAAACCTGACGTTCAGAACCTGACGTCAAACCTGACGTCAACCTGACCTCAACCTGACCCTCGAACCGACATCAAACCTGACCTCAAACCTAACCTCCAACCTGACCTCCAACCTGACGGCAAACCTGACCTCAAACCTGACCTCAAACCTGACCTCAAACCTGATGTCAAACCTGACCTCAAACCTGACCTCAACCTGACCTCAACCTGACCTCAAACCTGACCTCAAACTGACGTCAAACCTGACGTCAAACCTGAACGTCGAAACCTGACGTCAAACCTGACGTCAAACCTGACGTCAAACCTGACCTCAAACCTGACCTCAAACCTGACCTCAAACCCTGACCTCAAACCTGACCGTCAAACCTGACGTCAATCCTGACGTCAAACCTGACCTCAAACCTGACCTCAAACCTGACCTCAAACCTGACCTCAAACCGACCTCAAACCTGGCGTCAAACCTGACGTCAAACCTGACATCAAACCTGACGTCAAACCTGACGTCAAACCTGACCTCAAACCTGACCTCAAACCTGACCTCAAACCTGACCTCAAACCTGACGTCAAACCTGACGTCAAACCTGACCTCAAACCTGACGTCAAACCTGACGTCAAACCTGACGTCAAACCTGACCTCAAACCTGACCTCAAACCTGACGTCAAACCTGACGTCAAACCTGACCTCAAACCTGACCTCAAACCTGATGTCAAACCTGACCTCAAACCTGACCTCAAACCTGACCTCAAACCTGACCTCAAATCTCCTCAAACCTGACCTCGAACCTGACGTCAAACCTGACCTCAATCCTGACGTCAAACCTGACGTCAAACCCGACGCAAACCTCCCTCAACCCTGACGTCAAACCTGACGTCAAACCTGACCTCAAACCTGACCTCAAACCTGACGTCAAACCTGATGTCAAACCTGACCTCAAACCTGACCTCAAACCTGACCTCAAACCTCCTCAAACCTGACCTCAAACCTGACGTCAAACCTGACCTCAAACCTGACGTCAAACCTGACGTCAAACCCGACGTCAAACCTCCCTCAACCCTGACGTCAAACCTGACCTCAAACCTGACGTCAAACCTGACGTCAAACCTGACCTCAAACCTGACGTCAAACCTGATGTCAAACTGACCTCAACCTGACCTCAAACCTGACCTCAAACCTCCTCAAACCTGACATCAAACCTGACCTCAAACCTGACCTCAAACCTGACCTCAAACCTGACCTCAAACCGACCTCAAACCTGACGTCAAACCTGACGTCAAACCTGACGTCAAACCTGACCTCAAACCTGACCTCGAACCGACATCAAACCTGACCTCAAACCTAACCTCCAACCTGACCTCCAACCTGACGGCAAACCTGACCTCAAACCTGACCTCAAACCTGACCTCAAACCTGATGTCAAACCTGACCTCAAACCTGACCTCAAACCTGACCTCAAACCTGACCTCAAACCTGACCTCAAACCTGACGTCAAACCTGACGTCAAACCTGACGTCGAACCTGACGTCAAACCTGACGTCAAACCTGACGTCAAACCTGACCTCAAACCTGACCTCAAACCGACCTCAAACCTGACCTCAAACCTGACGTCAAACCTGACGTCAATCCTGACGTCAAACCTGACCTCAAACCTGACCTCAAACCGACCTCAAACCTGGCGTCAAACCTGACGTCAAACCTGACATCAAACTGACGTCAAACCTGACGTCAAACCTGACGTCAACCTGACCTCAAACCTGACCTCAAACCTGACCTCAAACCTGACCTCAAACCTGACGTCAAACCTGACGTCAAACCTGACCTCAAACCTGACGTCAAACCTGACGTCAAACCTGACCTCAAACCTGACCTCAAACCTGACCTCAAACCTGACCTCAAACCTGACCTCAAACCTGACGTCAAACCTGACCTCAAACCTGACCTCAAACCTCCCTCAAACCTGACGTCAAACCTGACGTCAAACCTGACCTCAAACCTAACCTCCAACCTGACCTCCAACCTGACCTCAAACCTGACCTCAAACCTGACCTCAAACCTGACCTCAAACCTGACCTCAAACCTGACCTCAAACCTGACCTCAAACCTGACCTCAAACCTGACGTCAAACCTGACGTCAAACCTGACCTCAAACCTGACCTCAAACCTGACCTCAAACCTCCTCAAACCTGACCTCAAACCTGACGTCAAACCTGACCTCAAACCTGACGTCAAACCTGACGTCAAACCCGACGTCAAACCTCCCTCAACCCTGACGTCAAACCTGACCTCAAACCTGACCTCAAACCACCTCAAACCTGACCTCAAACCTGACGTCAAACCTGACCTCAAACCTGACGTCAAACCTGACGTCAAACCCGACGTCAAACCTCCCTCAACCCTGACGTCAAACCTGACGTCAAACCTGACCTCAAACCTGACCTCAAACCTGATGTCAAACCTGACATCAAACCTGACATCAAACCTGACATCAAACCTGACCTCAAACCTGACCTCAAACCTGACCTCAAACCTGACCTCAAACCGACCTCAAACCTGACGTCAAACCTGACGTCAAACCTGACGTCAAACCTGACCTCAAACCTGACCTCGAACCGACATCAAACCTGACCTCCAACCTGACCTCCAACCTGACGGCAAACCTGACGGCAAACCTGACCTCAAACCTGACCTCAAACCTGATGTCAAACCTGACGTCAAACCTGGCGTCAAACCTGACCTCAAACCTGACGTCAAACCTGACCTCAAACCTGACCTCAAACCTGACCTCAAACCTGACCTCAAACCTGACCTCAAACCTGACCTCAAACCTGACGTCAAACCTGACCTCAAACCTGACGTCAAACCTGACGTCAAACCCGACGTCAAACCTCCCTCAACGCTGACGTCAAACCTGACGTCAAACCTGACCTCAAACCTGACCTCAAACCTGATGTCAAACCTGACATCAAACCTGACATCAAACCTGACATCAAACCTGACCTCAAACCTGACCTCAAACCTGACCTCAAACCTGACCTCAAACCGACCTCAAACCTGACGTCAAACCTGACGTCAAACCTGACGTCAAACCTGACCTCAAACCTGACCTCGAACCGACATCAAACCTGACCTCCAACCTGACCTCCAACCTGACGGCAAACCTGACGGCAAACCTGACCTCAAACCTGACCTCAAACCTGATGTCAAACCTGACGTCAAACCTGGCGTCAAACCTGACCTCAAACCTGACGTCAAACCTGACCTCAAACCTGACCTCAAACCTGACCTCAAACCTGACCTCAAACCTGACCTCAAACCTGACCTCAAACCTGACCTCAAACCTGACCTCAAACCTGACGTCAAACCTGACGTCAAACCTGACGTCAAACCTGACGTCAAACCTGACGTCAAACCTGACCTCAAACCTGACCTCAAACCTGACCTCAAACCGACCTCAAACCTGACCTCAAACCTGACGTCAAACCTGACGTCAAACCTGACCTCAAACCTGACCTCAAACCTGACCTCAAACCTGACCTCAAACCTGACCTCAAACCGACCTCAAACCTGACGTCAAACCTGACGTCAAACCTGACGTCAAACCTGACCTCAAACCTGACCTCAAACCTGACCTCAAACCTGACCTCAAACCTGACGTCAAACCTGACGTCAAACCTGACGTCAAACCTGACGTCAAACCTGACCTCAAACCTGACGTCAAACCTGACCTCAAACCTGACCTCAAACCTGACCTCAAACCTGACCTCAAACCTGACCTCAAACCTGACGTCAAACCTGACGTCAAACCCGACGTCAAACCTCCCTCAACCCTGACGTCAAACCTGACCTCAAACCTGACCTCAAACCACCTCAAACCTGACCTCAAACCTGACGTCAAACCTGACCTCAAACCTGACGTCAAACCTGACGTCAAACCCGACGTCAAACCTCCCTCAACCCTGACGTCAAACCTGACCTCAAACCTGACCTCAAACCTGACGTCAAACCGACCTCAAACCTGATGTCAAACCTGACATCAAACCTGACATCAAACCTGACCTCAAACCTGACCTCAAACCTGACCTCAAACCTGACCTCAAACCGACCTCAAACCTGACGTCAAACCTGACGTCAAACCTGACGTCAAACCTGACCTCAAACCTGACCTCGAACCGACATCAAACCTGACCTCCAACCTGACCTCCAACCTGACGGCAAACCTGACGGCAAACCTGACCTCAAACCTGACCTCAAACCTGATGTCAAACCTGACGTCAAACCTGGCGTCAAACCTGACCTCAAACCTGACGTCAAACCTGATGTCAAACCTGACCTCAAACCTGACCTCAAACCTGACCTCAAACCTGACCTCAAACCTGACCTCAAACCTGACCTCAAACCTGACCTCAAACCTGACGTCAAACCTGACGTCAAACCTGACGTCAAACCTGACGTCAAACCTGACCTCAAACCTGACCTCAAACCTGACCTCAAACCGACCTCAAACCTGACCTCAAACCTGACGTCAAACCTGACGTCAAACCTGACCTCAAACCTGACCTCAAACCTGACCTCAAACCTGACCTCAAACCTGACCTCAAACCGACCTCAAACCTGACGTCAAACCTGACGTCAAACCTGACGTCAAACCTGACCTCAAACCTGACCTCAAACCTGACCTCAAACCTGACCTCAAACCTGACGTCAAACCTGACGTCAAACCTGACGTCAAACCTGACATCAAACCTGACCTCAAACCTGACGTCAAACCTGACCTCAAACCTGACCTCAAACCTGACCTCAAACCTGACCTCAAACCTGACCTCAAACCTGACGTCAAACCTGACATCAAACCTGACCTCAAACCTGACCTCAAACCTCCCTCAAACCTGACGTCAAACCTGACCTCAAACCTAACCTCCAACCTGACCTCCAACCTGACCTCAAACCTGACCTCAAACCTGACCTCAAACCTGACCTCAATCCTGACCTCAAACCTGACCTCAAACCTGACCTCAAACCTGACCTCAAACCTGACCTCAAACCTGACCTCAAACCTGACCTCAAACCTGACGTCAAACCTGACCTCAAACCTGACCTCAAACCTGACCTCAAACCTGACCTCAAACCTGACCTTAAACCTGACCTCAAACCTGACCTCAAACCTCCCTCAAACCTGACGTCAAACCTGACCTCTAACCTGACCTCAAACCTGACGTCAAACCTGACGTCAACCGACCTCAAACCTGACGTCAAACCGACCTCAAACCTGACGTCAAACCGACCTCAAACCTGAACCTGACGTCAAACCTGACGTCAAACCTGACGTTAAACCTGACGTCAAACCTGACCTCAAAACTCCCTCAAACCTGACGTCAAACCTGACGTCAAACCTGACCTCAAACCTGACCTCAAACCTGACCTCAAACCTGACGTCAAACCTCCCTCAAACCTCCCTCAAACCTGACGTCAAACCTGACGTCAAACCTGACCTCAAACCTGACCTCCAACCTCCTCAAACCTGACCTCCAACCTGATGTCAAACCTGACCTCAAACCTGACCTCAAACCTGACGTCAAACCTGACCTCAAACCTGACCTCAAACCTGACGTCAAACCTGACGTCAAACCTGACCTCAAACCTGACCTCAAACCTGATGTCAAACCTGACCTCAAACCTGACCTCAAACCTGACCTCAAACCTGACCTCAAACCTCCTCAAACCTGACCTCGAACCTGACGTCAAACCTGACCTCAATCCTGACGTCAAACCTGACGTCAAACCCGACGCAAACCTCCCTCAACCCTGACGTCAAACCTGACGTCAAACCTGACCTCAAACCTGACCTCAAACCTGACGTCAAACCTGATGTCAAACCTGACCTCAAACCTGACCTCAAACCTGACCTCAAACCTCCTCAAACCTGACCTCAAACCTGACGTCAAACCTGACCTCAAACCTGACGTCAAACCTGACGTCAAACCCGACGTCAAACCTCCCTCAACCCTGACGTCAAACCTGACCTCAAACCTGACGTCAAACCTGACGTCAAACCTGACCTCAAACCTGACGTCAAACCTGATGTCAAACCTGACCTCAAACCTGACCTCAAACCTGACCTCAAACCTCCTCAAACCTGACATCAAACCTGACCTCAAACCTGACCTCAAACCTGACCTCAAACCTGACCTCAAACCGACCTCAAACCTGACGTCAAACCTGACGTTAAACCTGACGTCAAACCTGACCTCAAACCTGACCTCTAACCGACATCAAACCTGACCTCAAACCTAACCTCCAACCTGACCTCCAACCTGACGGCAAACCTGACCTCAAACCTGACCTCAAACCTGACCTCAAACCTGATGTCAAACCTGACCTCAAACCTGACCTCAAACCTGACCTCAAACCTGACCTCAAACCTGACCTCAAACCTGACGTCAAACCTGACGTCAAACCTGACGTCGAACCTGACGTCAAACCTGACGTCAAACCTGACGTCAAACCTGACCTCAAACCTGACCTCAAACCGACCTCAAACCTGACCTCAAACCTGACGTCAAACCTGACGTCAATCCTGACGTCAAACCTGACCTCAAACCTGACCTCAAACCTGACCTCAAACCTGACCTCAAACCGACCTCAAACCTGGCGTCAAACCTGACGTCAAACCTGACATCAAACCTGACGTCAAACCTGACGTCAAACCTGACCTCAAACCTGACCTCAAACCTGACCTCAAACCTGACGTCAAACCTGACGTCAAACCTGACCTCAAACCTGACGTCAAACCTGACGTCAAACCTGACCTCAAACCTGACCTCAAACCTGACCTCAAACCTGACCTCAAACCTGACCTCAAACCTGACGTCAAACCTGACCTCAAACCTGACCTCAAACCTCCCTCAAACCTGACGTCAAACCTGACGTCAAACCTGACCTCAAACCTAACCTCCAACCTGACCTCCAACCTGACCTCAAACCTGACCTCAAACCTGACCTCAAACCTGACCTCAAACCTGACCTCAAACCTGACCTCAAACCTGACCTCAAACCTGACCTCAAACCTGACGTCAAACCTGACGTCAAACCTGACCTCAAACCTGACCTCAAACCTGACCTCAAACCTCCTCAAACCTGACCTCAAACCTGACGTCAAACCTGACCTCAAACCTGACGTCAAACCTGACGTCAAACCCGACGTCAAACCTCCCTCAACCCTGACGTCAAACCTGACCTCAAACCTGACCTCAAACCACCTCAAACCTGACCTCAAACCTGACGTCAAACCTGACCTCAAACCTGACGTCAAACCTGACGTCAAACCCGACGTCAAACCTCCCTCAACCCTGACGTCAAACCTGACCTCAAACCTGACCTCAAACCTGACGTCAAACCGACCTCAAACCTGATGTCAAACCTGACATCAAACCTGACATCAAACCTGACCTCAAACCTGACCTCAAACCTGACCTCAAACCTGACCTCAAACCGACCTCAAACCTGACGTCAAACCTGACGTCAAACCTGACGTCAAACCTGACCTCAAACCTGACCTCGAACCGACATCAAACCTGACCTCCAACCTGACCTCCAACCTGACGGCAAACCTGACGGCAAACCTGACCTCAAACCTGACCTCAAACCTGATGTCAAACCTGACGTCAAACCTGGCGTCAAACCTGACCTCAAACCTGACGTCAAACCTGATGTCAAACCTGACCTCAAACCTGAGCTCAAACCTGACCTCAAACCTGACCTCAAACCTGACCTCAAACCTGACCTCAAACCTGACCTCAAACCTGACGTCAAACCTGACGTCAAACCTGACGTCAAACCTGACGTCAAACCTGACGTCAAACCTGACCTCAAACCTGACCTCAAACCTGACCTCAAACCGACCTCAAACCTGACCTCAAACCTGACGTCAAACCTGACGTCAAACCTGACCTCAAACCTGACCTCAAACCTGACCTCAAACCTGACCTCAAACCTGACCTCAAACCGACCTCAAACCTGACGTCAAACCTGACGTCAAACCTGACGTCAAACCTGACCTCAAACCTGACCTCAAACCTGACCTCAAACCTGACCTCAAACCTGACGTCAAACCTGACGTCAAACCTGACGTCAAACCTGACGTCAAACCTGACGTCAAACCTGACGTCAAACCTGACCTCAAACCTGACCTCAAACCTGACCTCAAACCTGACCTCAAACCTCAAACCTGACGTCAAACCTGACATCAAACCTGACCTCAAACCTGACGTCAAACCTCCCTCAAACCTGACGTCAAACCTGACGTCCTGACCTCAAACCTAACCTCCAACCTGACCTCCAACCTGACCTCAAACCTGACCTCAAACCTGACCTCAAACCTGACCTCAAACCTGACCTCAAACCTGACCTCAAACCTGACCTCAAACCTGACCTCAAACCTGACGTCAAACCTGACGTCAAACCTGACCTCAAACCTGACCTCAAACCTGACCTCAAACCTCCTCAAACCTGACCTCAAACCTGACGTCAAACCTGACCTCAAACCTGACGTCAAACCTGACGTCAAACCCGACGTCAAACCTCCTCAACCCTGACGTCAAACCTGACCTCAAACCTGACCTCAAACCACCTCAAACCTGACCTCAAACCTGACGTCAAACCTGACCTCAAACCTGACGTCAAACCTGACGTCAAACCCGACGTCAAACCTCCCTCAACCCTGACGTCAAACCTGACCTCAAACCTGACCTCAAACCTGACGTCAAACCGACCTCAAACCTGATGTCAAACCTGACATCAAACCTGACATCAAACCTGACCTCAAACCTGACCTCAAACCTGACCTCAAACCTGACCTCAAACCGACCTCAAACCTGACGTCAAACCTGACGTCAAACCTGACGTCAAACCTGACCTCAAACCTGACCTCGAACCGACATCAAACCTGACCTCCAACCTGACCTCCAACCTGACGGCAAACCTGACGGCAAACCTGACCTCAAACCTGACCTCAAACCTGATGTCAAACCTGACGTCAAACCTGGCGTCAAACCTGACCTCAAACCTGACGTCAAACCTGATGTCAAACCTGACCTCAAACCTGACCTCAAACCTGACCTCAAACCTGACCTCAAACCTGACCTCAAACCTGACCTCAAACCTGACCTCAAACCTGACGTCAAACCTGACGTCAAACCTGACGTCAAACCTGACGTCAAACCTGACCTCAAACCTGACCTCAAACCTGACCTCAAACCTGACCTCAAACCTGACCTCAAACCTGACGTCAAACCTGACGTCAAACCTGACGTCAAACCTGACCTCAAACCTGACCTCAAACCTGACCTCAAACCTGACCTCAAACCGACCTCAAACCTGACCTCAAACCTGACGTCAAACCTGACGTCAAACCTGACCTCAAACCTGACCTCAAACCTGACCTCAAACCTGACCTCAAACCTGACCTCAAACCGACCTCAAACCTGACGTCAAACCTGACGTCAAACCTGACGTCAAACCTGACCTCAAACCTGACCTCAAACCTGACCTCAAACCTGACCTCAAACCTGACGTCAAACCTGACGTCAAACCTGACGTCAAACCTGACGTCAAACCTGACGTCAAACCTGACGTCAAACCTGACCTCAAACCTGACCTCAAACCTGACCTCAAACCTGACCTCAAACCTGACCTCAAACCTGACGTCAAACCTGACATCAAACCTGACCTCAAACCTGACCTCAAACCTCCCTCAAACCTGACGTCAAACCTGACCTCAAACCTAACCTCCAACCTGACCTCCAACCTGACCTCAAACCTGACCTCAAACCTGACCTCAAACCTGACCTTAATCCTGACCTCAAACCTGACCTCAAACCTGACCTCAAACCTGACCTCAAACCTGACCTCAAACCTGACCTCAAACCTGACCTCAAACCTGACGTCAAACCTGACCTCAAACCTGACCTCAAACCTGACCTCAAACCTGACCTCAAACCTGACCTTAAACCTGACGTCAAACCTGACCTCAAACCTCCCTCAAACCTGACGTCAAACCTGACGTCAAACCTGACCTCTAACCTGACCTCAAACCTGACGTCAAACCTGACGTCAACCGACCTCAAACCTGACGTCAAACCGACCTCAAACCTGACGTCAAACCGACCTCAAACCTGAACCTGACGTCAAACCTGACGTCAAACCTGACATCAAACGTGACCTCAAACCTAACCTCCAACCTGACCTCCAACCTGACGTCAAACCTGACCTCAAACCTGACGTCAAACCTGACCTCAAACCTGACCTCAAACCTGACCTCAAACGGACCTCAAACCTGACCTCAAACCTGACGTCAAACCTGACGTCAAACCTGACCTCAAACCTGACCTCAAACCTGACCTCAAACCTGACCTCAAACCTGACCTCAAACCGACCTCAAACCTGACGTCAAACCTGAAGTCAAACCTGACGTCGAACCTGACGTCAAACCTGACCTCAAATCGACCTCAATCCTGAACCTGACGTCAAACCTGGCGTCAAACCTGGCGTCAAACCTGACGTCAAACCTGACCTCAAACCTGACGTCAAACCTGACCTCAAATCTGACGTCAAACCTGACGTCAAACCTGACCTCAAACCCGACCTCAAACCTGACCTCAAACCTGACCTCAAACCTGACCTCAAACCGACCTCAAACCTGACGTCAAACCTGACCTCAAACCTGACCTCAAACCTGACCTCAAACCTGACCTCAAACCTGACCTCAAACCTGACCTCAAACCTGACCTCAAACCTGACCTCAAACCTGACGTCAAACCTGACCTCAAACCTGACCTCAAACCTGACGTCAAACCTGACCTCAAACCTGATCCCAAACCTCCCTCAAACCTGACGTCAAACCTGACCTCAAACCTGACCTCAAACCTGACCTCAAACCTGACGTCAAAGCTGACGTCAAACCTGACCTCAAACCTGACCTCAAACCTGACGTTAAACCTGACGTCAAACCTGACCTCAAAACTCCCTCAAACCTGACGTCAAACCTGACGTCAAACCTGACCTCACACCTGACCTCAAACCTGACCTCAAACCTGACCTCAAACCTGACGTCAAACCTCCCTCAAACCTCCCTCAAACCTGACGTCAAACCTGACGTCAAACCTGACCTCAAACCTGACCTCCAACCTCCTCAAACCTGACCTCCAACCTGATGTCAAACCTGACCTCAAACCTGACCTCAAACCTGACGTCAAACCTGACCTCAAACCTGACCTCAAACCTGACGTCAAACCTGACGTCAAACCTGACCACAAACCTGACCTCAAACCTGATGTCAAACCTGACCTCAAACCTGACCTCAAACCTGACCTCAAACCTGACCTCAAACCTCCTCAAACCTGACCTCGAACCTGGCGTCAAACCTGACCTCAATCCTGACGTCAAACCTGACGTCAAACCCGATGCAAACCTCCCTCAACCCTGACGTCAAACCTGACGTCAAACCTGACCTCAAACCTGACCTCAAACCTGACGTCAAACCTGATGTCAAACCTGACCTCAAACCTGACCTCAAACCTGACCTCAAACCTCCTCAAACCTGACCTCAAACCTGACGTCAAACCTGACCTCAAACCTGACGTCAAACCTGACGTCAAACCCGACGTCAAACCTCCCTCAACCCTGACGTCAAACCTGACCTCAAACCTGACGTCAAACCTGACGTCAAACCTGACCTCAAACCTGACGTCAAACCTGATGTCAAACCTGACCTCAAACCTGACCTCAAACCTGACCTCAAACCTCCTCAAACCTGACATCAAACCTGACCTCAAACCTGACCTCAAACCTGACCTCAAACCTGACCTCAAACCGACCTCAAACCTGACGTCAAACCTGACGTCAAACCTGACGTCAAACCTGACCTCAAACCTGACCTCGAACCGACATCAAACCTGACCTCAAACCTAACCTCCAACCTGACCTCCAACCTGACGGCAAACCTGACCTCAAACCTGACCTCAAACCTGACCTCAAACCTGATGTCAAACCTGACCTCAAACCTGACCTCAAACCTGACCTCAAACCTGACCTCAAACCTGACCTCAAACCTGACCTCAAACCTGACGTCAAACCTGACGTCAAACCTGACGTCAAACCTGACGTCAAACCTGACGTCAAACCTGACCTCAAACCTGACCTCAAACCGACCTCAAACCTGACCTCAAACCTGACGTCAAACCTGACGTCAAACCTGACGTCAAACCTGACCTCAAACCTGACCTCAAACCTGACCTCAAACCTGACCTCAAACCGACCTCAAACCTGGCGTCAAACCTGACGTCAAACCTGACGTCAAACCTGACGTCAAACCTGACGTCAAACCTGACCTCAAACCTGACCTCAAACCTGACCTCAAACCTGACGTCAAACCTGACGTCAAACCTGACGTCAAACCTGACGTCAAACCTGACGTCAAACCTGACGTCAAACCTGACGTCAAACCTGACGTCAAACCTGACGTCAAACCTGACCTCAAACCTGACCTCAAACCTGACCTCAAACCTCCTCAAACCTGACCTCAAACCTGACGTCAAACCTGACCTCAAACCTGACGTCAAACCTGACGTCAAACCCGACGTCAAACCTCCTCAACCCTGACGTCAAACCTGACCTCAAACCTGACCTCAAACCACCTCAAACCTGACCTCAAACCTGACGTCAAACCTGACCTCAAACCTGACGTCAAACCTGACGTCAAACCCGACGTCAAACCTCCCTCAACCCTGACGTCAAACCTGACCTCAAACCTGACCTCAAACCTGACGTCAAACCGACCTCAAACCTGATGTCAAACCTGACATCAAACCTGACATCAAACCTGACCTCAAACCTGACCTCAAACCTGACCTCAAACCTGACCTCAAACCGACCTCAAACCTGACGTCAAACCTGACGTCAAACCTGACGTCAAACCTGACCTCAAACCTGACCTCGAACCGACATCAAACCTGACCTCCAACCTGACCTCCAACCTGACGGCAAACCTGACGGCAAACCTGACCTCAAACCTGACCTCAAACCTGATGTCAAACCTGACGTCAAACCTGGCGTCAAACCTGACCTCAAACCTGACGTCAAACCTGATGTCAAACCTGACCTCAAACCTGACCTCAAACCTGACCTCAAACCTGACCTCAAACCTGACCTCAAACCTGACCTCAAACCTGACGTCAAACCTGACGTCAAACCTGACGTCAAACCTGACGTCAAACCTGACCTCAAACCTGACCTCAAACCTGACCTCAAACCTGACCTCAAACCTGACCTCAAACCTGACCTCAAACCTGACGTCAAACCTGACGTCAAACCTGACGTCAAACCTGACCTCAAACCTGACCTCAAACCTGACCTCAAACCTGACCTCAAACCGACCTCAAACCTGACCTCAAACCTGACGTCAAACCTGACGTCAAACCTGACCTCAAACCTGACCTCAAACCTGACCTCAAACCTGACCTCAAACCTGACCTCAAACCGACCTCAAACCTGACGTCAAACCTGACGTCAAACCTGACGTCAAACCTGACCTCAAACCTGACCTCAAACCTGACCTCAAACCTGACCTCAAACCTGACGTCAAACCTGACGTCAAACCTGACGTCAAACCTGACGTCAAACCTGACGTCAAACCTGACGTCAAAACCTGACCTCAAACCTGACCTCAAACCTGACCTCAAACCTGACCTCAAACCTGACCTCAAACCTGACGTCAAACCTGACATCAAACCTGACCTCAAACCTGACCTCAAACCTCCCTCAAACCTGACGTCAAACCTGACCTCAAACCTAACCTCCAACCTGACCTCCAACCTGACCTCAAACCTGACCTCAAACCTGACCTCAAACCTGACCTTAATCCTGACCTCAAACCTGACCTCAAACCTGACCTCAAACCTGACCTCAAACCTGACCTCAAACCTGACCTCAAACCTGACCTCAAACCTGACGTCAAACCTGACCTCAAACCTGACCTCAAACCTGACCTCAAACCTGACCTCAAACCTGACCTTAAACCTGACGTCAAACCTGACCTCAAACCTCCCTCAAACCTGACGTCAAACCTGACGTCAAACCTGACCTCTAACCTGACCTCAAACCTGACGTCAAACCTGACGTCAACCGACCTCAAACCTGACGTCAAACCGACCTCAAACCTGACGTCAAACCGACCTCAAACCTGAACCTGACGTCAAACCTGACGTCAAACCTGACATCAAACGTGACCTCAAACCTAACCTCCAACCTGACCTCCAACCTGACGTCAAACCTGACCTCAAACCTGACGTCAAACCTGACCTCAAACCTGACCTCAAACCTGACCTCAAACGGACCTCAAACCTGACCTCAAACCTGACGTCAAACCTGACGTCAAACCTGACCTCAAACCTGACCTCAAACCTGACCTCAAACCTGACCTCAAACCTGACCTCAAACCGACCTCAAACCTGACGTCAAACCTGAAGTCAAACCTGACGTCGAACCTGACGTCAAACCTGACCTCAAATCGACCTCAATCCTGAACCTGACGTCAAACCTGGCGTCAAACCTGGCGTCAAACCTGACGTCAAACCTGACCTCAAACCTGACGTCAAACCTGACCTCAAATCTGACGTCAAACCTGACGTCAAACCTGACCTCAAACCCGACCTCAAACCTGACCTCAAACCTGACCTCAAACCTGACCTCAAACCGACCTCAAACCTGACGTCAAACCTGACCTCAAACCTGACCTCAAACCTGACCTCAAACCTGACCTCAAACCTGACCTCAAACCTGACCTCAAACCTGACCTCAAACCTGACCTCAAACCTGACGTCAAACCTGACCTCAAACCTGACCTCAAACCTGACGTCAAACCTGACCTCAAACCTGATCCCAAACCTCCCTCAAACCTGACGTCAAACCTGACCTCAAACCTGACCTCAAACCTGACCTCAAACCTGACGTCAAAGCTGACGTCAAACCTGACCTCAAACCTGACCTCAAACCTGACGTTAAACCTGACGTCAAACCTGACCTCAAAACTCCCTCAAACCTGACGTCAAACCTGACGTCAAACCTGACCTCACACCTGACCTCAAACCTGACCTCAAACCTGACCTCAAACCTGACGTCAAACCTCCCTCAAACCTCCCTCAAACCTGACGTCAAACCTGACGTCAAACCTGACCTCAAACCTGACCTCCAACCTCCTCAAACCTGACCTCCAACCTGATGTCAAACCTGACCTCAAACCTGACCTCAAACCTGACGTCAAACCTGACCTCAAACCTGACCTCAAACCTGACGTCAAACCTGACGTCAAACCTGACCACAAACCTGACCTCAAACCTGATGTCAAACCTGACCTCAAACCTGACCTCAAACCTGACCTCAAACCTGACCTCAAACCTCCTCAAACCTGACCTCGAACCTGGCGTCAAACCTGACCTCGAACCTGACGTCAAACCCGATGCAAACCTCCCTCAACCCTGACGTCAAACCTGACGTCAAACCTGACCTCAAACCTGACCTCAAACCTGACGTCAAACCTGATGTCAAACCTGACCTCAAACCTGACCTCAAACCTGACCTCAAACCTCCTCAAACCTGACCTCAAACCTGACGTCAAACCTGACCTCAAACCTGACATCAAACCTGACGTCAAACCCGACGTCAAACCTCCCTCAACCCTGACGTCAAACCTGACCTCAAACCTGACGTCAAACCTGACGTCAAACCTGACCTCAAACCTGACGTCAAACCTGATGTCAAACCTGACCTCAAACCTGACCTCAAACCTGACCTCAAACCTCCTCAAACCTGACATCAAACCTGACCTCAAACCTGACCTCAAACCTGACCTCAAACCTGACCTCAAACCGACCTCAAACCTGACGTCAAACCTGACGTCAAACCTGACGTCAAACCTGACCTCAAACCTGACCTCGAACCGACATCAAACCTGACCTCAAACCTAACCTCCAACCTGACCTCCAACCTGACGGCAAACCTGACCTCAAACCTGACCTCAAACCTGACCTCAAACCTGATGTCAAACCTGACCTCAAACCTGACCTCAAACCTGACCTCAAACCTGACCTCAAACCTGACCTCAAACCTGACCTCAAACCTGACGTCAAACCTGACGTCAAACCTGACGTCAAACCTGACGTCAAACCTGACGTCAAACCTGACCTCAAACCTGACCTCAAACCGACCTCAAACCTGACCTCAAACCTGACGTCAAACCTGACGTCAAACCTGACGTCAAACCTGACCTCAAACCTGACCTCAAACCTGACCTCAAACCTGACCTCAAACCGACCTCAAACCTGGCGTCAAACCTGACGTCAAACCTGACGTCAAACCTGACGTCAAACCTGACGTCAAACCTGACCTCAAACCTGACCTCAAACCTGACCTCAAACCTGACGTCAAACCTGACGTCAAACCTGACGTCAAACCTGACGTCAAACCTGACATCAAACCTGACGTCAAACCTGACGTCAAACCTGACGTCAAACCTGACGTCAAACCTGACCTCAAACCTGACCTCAAACCTGACCTCAAACCTGACCTCAAACCTGACCTCAAACCTGACGTCAAACCTGACCTCAAACCTGACCTCAAACCTGACCTCAAACCTGACGTCAAACCTGACGTCAAACCTGACCTCAAACCTGACCTCCAACCTGACCTCCAACCTGACCTCAAACCTGACCTCAAACCTGACCTCAAACCTGACCTCAAACCTGACCTCAAACCTGACCTCAAACCTGACGTCAAACCTGACGTCAAACCTGACGTCAAACCTGATGTCAAACCTGACCTCAAACCTGACCTCAAACCTGACCTCAAACCTCCTCAAACCTGACCTCAAACCTGACGTCAAACCTGACCTCAAACCTGACGTCAAACCTGACGTCAAACCCGACGTCAAACCTCCCTCAACCCTGACGTCAAACCTGACCTCAAACCTGACGTCAAACCTGACGTCAAACCTGACCTCAAACCTGACGTCAAACCTGATGTCAAACCTGACCTCAAACCTGACCTCAAACCTGACCTCAAACCTCCTCAAACCTGACATCAAACCTGACCTCAAACCTGACCTCAAACCTGACCTCAAACCTGACCTCAAACCGACCTCAAACCTGACGTCAAACCTGACGTCAAACCTGACGTCAAACCTGACCTCAAACCTGACCTCGAACCGACATCAAACCTGACCTCAAACCTAACCTCCAACCTGACCTCCAACCTGACGGCAAACCTGACCTCAAACCTGACCTCAAACCTGACCTCAAACCTGATGTCAAACCTGACCTCAAACCTGACCTCAAACCTGACCTCAAACCTGACCTCAAACCTGACCTCAAACCTGACGTCAAACCTGACGTCAAACCTGACGTCAAACCTGACGTCAAACCTGACGTCAAACCTGACGTCAAACCTAACCTCAAACCTGACCTCAAACCGACCTCAAACCTGACCTCAAACCTGACGTCAAACCTGACGTCAAACCTGACGTCAAACCTGACCTCAAACCTGACCTCAAACCTGACCTCAAACCTGACCTCAAACCGACCTCAAACCTGGCGTCAAACCTGACGTCAAACCTGACGTCAAACCTGACGTCAAACCTGACGTCAAACCTGACCTCAAACCTGACCTCAAACCTGACCTCAAACCTGACCTCAAACCTGACGTCAAACCTGACGTCAAACCTGACCTCAAACCTGACGTCAAACCTGACCTCAAACCTGACCTCAAACCTGACCTCAAACCTGACCTCAAACCTGACCTCAAACCTGACGTCAAACCTGACCTCAAACCTGACCTCAAACCTGACCTCAAACCTGACGTCAAACCTGACGTCAAACCTGACCTCAAACCTGACCTCCAACCTGACCTCCAACCTGACCTCAAACCTGACGTCAAACCTGACGTCAAACCTGACCTCAAACCTGACCTCAAACCTGACCTCAAACCTGACGTCAAACCTGACGTCAAACCTGACGTCAAACCTGACGTCAAACCTGACGTCAAACCTGACGTCAAACCTGACGTCAAACCTGACGTCAAACCTGACGTCAAACCTGACCTCAAACCTGACCTCAAACCTGACCTCAAACCTGACCTCAAACCTGACCTCAAACCTGACGTCAAACCTGACCTCAAACCTGACCTCAAACCTGACCTCAAACCTGACGTCAAACCTGACGTCAAACCTGACCTCAAACCTGACCTCCAACCTGACCTCCAACCTGACCTCAAACCTGACCTCAAACCTGACCTCAAACCTGACCTCAAACCTGACCTCAAACCTGACCTCAAACCTGACGTCAAACCTGACGTCAAACCTGACGTCAAACCTGACGTCAAACCTGACCTCAAACCTGACCTCAAACCTGACCTCAAACCTCCTCAAACCTGACCTCAAACCTGACGTCAAACCTGACCTCAAACCTGACGTCAAACCTGACGTCAAACCCGACGTCAAACCTCCCTCAACCCTGACGTCAAACCTGACCTCAAACCTGACGTCAAACCTGACGTCAAACCTGACCTCAAACCTGACGTCAAACCTGATGTCAAACCTGACCTCAAACCTGACCTCAAACCTGACCTCAAACCTCCTCAAACCTGACATCAAACCTGACCTCAAACCTGACCTCAAACCTGACCTCAAACCTGACCTCAAACCGACCTCAAACCTGACGTCAAACCTGACGTCAAACCTGACGTCAAACCTGACCTCAAACCTGACCTCGAACCGACATCAAACCTGACCTCAAACCTAACCTCCAACCTGACCTCCAACCTGACGGCAAACCTGACCTCAAACCTGACCTCAAACCTGACCTCAAACCTGATGTCAAACCTGACCTCAAACCTGACCTCAAACCTGACCTCAAACCTGACCTCAAACCTGACCTCAAACCTGACGTCAAACCTGACGTCAAACCTGACGTCAAACCTGACGTCAAACCTGACGTCAAACCTGACGTCAAACCTGACCTCAAACCTGACCTCAAACCGACCTCAAACCTGACCTCAAACCTGACGTCAAACCTGACGTCAAACCTGACGTCAAACCTGACCTCAAACCTGACCTCAAACCTGACCTCAAACCTGACCTCAAACCGACCTCAAACCTGGCGTCAAACCTGACGTCAAACCTGACGTCAAACCTGACGTCAAACCTGACGTCAAACCTGACCTCAAACCTGACCTCAAACCTGACCTCAAACCTGACCTCAAACCTGACGTCAAACCTGACGTCAAACCTGACCTCAAACCTGACGTCAAACCTGACCTCAAACCTGACCTCAAACCTGACCTCAAACCTGACGTCAAACCTGACGTCAAACCTGACCTCAAACCTGACCTCAAACCTCCCTCAAACCTGACGTCAAACCTGACGTCAAACCTGACCTCAAACCTAACCTCCAACCTGACCTCCAACCTGACCTCCAACCTGACCTCAAACCTGACCTCAAACCTGACCTCAAACCTGACCTCAAACCTGACCTCAAACCTGACCTCAAACCTGACCTCAAACCTGACCTCAAACCTGACGTCAAACCTGACGTCAAACCTGACCTCAAACCTGACCTCAAACCTGACCTCAAACCTGACCTCAAACCTGACGTCAAACCTGACCTCAAACCTGACCTCGAACCGACATCAAACCTGACCTCAAACCTAACCTCCAACCTGACCTCCAACCTGACGGCAAACCTGACCTCAAACCTGACCTCAAACCTGACCTCAAACCTGATGTCAAACCTGACCTCAAACCTGACCTCAAACCTGACCTCAAACCTGACCTCAAACCTGACGTCAAACCTGACGTCAAACCTGACGTCAAACCTGACGTCAAACCTGACGTCAAACCTGACGTCAAACCTGACGTCAAACCTGACCTCAAACCTGACCTCAAACCGACCTCAAACCTGACCTCAAACCTGACGTCAAACCTGACGTCAAACCTGACGTCAAACCTGACCTCAAACCTGACCTCAAACCTGACCTCAAACCTGACCTCAAACCGACCTCAAACCTGGCGTCAAACCTGACGTCAAACCTGACGTCAAACCTGACGTCAAACCTGACGTCAAACCTGACCTCAAACCTGACCTCAAACCTGACCTCAAACCTGACCTCAAACCTGACGTCAAACCTGACGTCAAACCTGACCTCAAACCTGACGTCAAACCTGACCTCAAACCTGACCTCAAACCTGACCTCAAACCTGACCTCAAACCTGACCTCAAACCTGACCTCAAACCTGACGTCAAACCTGACCTCAAACCTGACCTCAAACCTCCCTCAAACCTGACGTCAAACCTGACGTCAAACCTGACCTCAAACCTAACCTCCAACCTGACCTCCAACCTGACCTCAAACCTGACCTCAAACCTGACCTCAAACCTGACCTCAAACCTGACCTCAAACCTGACGTCAAACCTGACCTCTAACCTGACCTCAAACCTGACGTCAAACCTGACGTCAAACCGACCTCAAACCTGACGTCAAACCTGACCTCAAACCGACCTCAAACCTGAACCTGACGTCAAACCTGACGTCAAACCTGACATCAAACGTGACCTCAAACCTAACCTCCAACCTGACCTCCAACCTGACGCCAAACCTGACCTGAAACCTGACCTCAAACCTGACCTCAAACCTGACGTCAAACCTGACCTCAAACCTGACGTCAAACCTGACCTCAAACCTGACCTCAAACCTGACCTCAAACCGACCTCAAACCTGACGTCAAACCTGACGTCAAACCTGACGTCAAACCTGACGTCAAACCTGACCGCAAACCTGACCTCAATCGTCCCTCAAACCTGACGTCAAACCTGACGTCAAACCGACCTCAAACCTGACCACAAACCGACCTCAATCCTGAACCTGACGTCAAACCTGGCGTCAAACCTGGCGTCAAACCTGACCTCAAACCTGACCTCAAACCTGACCTCAAACCTGACGTCAAACCTGACGTCGAACCTGACCTCAAACCTGACGTTAAACCTGACGTCAAACCTGACCTCAAACCTCCCTCAAACCTGACGTCAAACCTGACGTCAAACCTGACCTCAAACCTGACCTCAAACCTGACGTCAAACCTGACGTCAAACCGACCTCAAACCTGACGTCAAACCGACCTCAAACCTGACGTCAAACCTGACCTCAAACCGACCTCAAACCTGACGTCAAACCTGACGTCAAACCTGGCGTCAAACCTGGCGTCAAACCTGACCTCAAACCTGACCTCAAACCTGACCTCAAACCTGACGTCAAACCTGATCTCCAACCGACTTCAACTCAAACCTACGTCACCTCAAGCCTACTAGTCACCTCAAACCTACGAGTCACCTCAAACCTACTAGTCACCTCAAACCTACTAGTCACCTCAAGCCTACTAGTCACCTCAAACATACGAGTCACCTCAAACCTACTAGTCACCTCAAGCCTACTAGTCACCTCAAACATACGAGTCACCTCAAACCGATGAACCTCCCACTCAACTCATACTACACCCATTAGCCTCCCACTCAACTAATGCTGCACCGGTGAGCCTCATACTCAACTCATGCTGCACCGGTGAGCCTCATACTCAACTCATGCTGCACCGGTGAGCCCCCTACTCAACTAATGCTGCCTGAGGTGAGTCGACGCCATGCGGTGGCGATGTGAAGTGAATCGGCACCATGCGGTGTAGATGTGAGGTGTGTCGACACCATGTCGTGGCGATGTGAGGTGAGTTGACACCATGACGTGGCGATGTTCGGTGAGTCGACGCCATGGGGTGCAGATGTGAGGCGGGTCGACGCCATGGGTTGCAGATGTGAGGTGAGTCGGCACCATGCGATAGTGATGTGAGGGAGGTGAGTCGACACCATGCGGTGCAGATGTGAGGTAAGTTGACACCACATTCAATTGTGTGTAACAGCCGTGGGTGTTTTAATGTGTGAGCACCACATTCTCTATAGCTGCCGTTAATTCCAGCCCTGGGTGCGCTGAGGGGCAGGTGTGTTGGGTTGGGGCTGGTAGCGTTGCTGTTGGCTTCCATGATGCGTGCGCGTAGGGTTTGCATTGCCTTTGCTTCACGTGACCACTGGTCCAATGCATGAGACATGCCACATGACGGGGGAAGATAGTACACGCCAAACATTGCTCTTTTGCCTGCCGGTTCTGATGCAAAGTAACACTACACCATCCCTGGTTTGTCGTTTCCCAGGTTATAACATGTTGCTGACAAAACAATCTTTCAACAAATCGACCTCACTGTACACGTTGTTCCGCTACATTGCAGTATGCTCCACTACCAGGTGCGGTACTACTGGCGTACACCATACACCACGCCTCTAAGAATCCACCCTCCTCCTGGGTTCTGCAAGTTACTGCAGCAGCAGCAGCCAGTCAGCAGCAGTAGCCAGTTTTTGAGCTGACAAATAAAGATTGGTGCACACCACGCCCCTCACAGCTTATCCTCCTCCACTGGATCTGCTAGTGATTGCAGCAGCAGCCAGTTGCAGCGCAGGTACACCGGCTCCCACCAGTACTCCAGCAGCAACCTGTGCACCCATGGTAACCGCTCCAAAAACTTCTCAGGCTTCCCCGGACTTGCCCACCTGGGAAGGGGGCAGTGGCGGCGGAGAGATGTGATATGGGGAGGGCAAGGTTAGGATGACGAGAGGGAACGGTTTGAGCATGCATTGAAGAGCGGGTGGGTTGGAGGAAAGATGAAGGGGGGCAGTCGAAAAGGGGCTGGGAGGAGATGGGAGAGAGACACACGTGTATGCATGCGTGCGCACACACAAGCAGTCATGCAAGCACATATGCAATCTTGCACGCCACATGCACACACACACATGCTCGCACGCTGCACATCCACACATGCACACACACATGCTCGCACGCTGCACACACATGCCACACGCACGCATGCGCGCATGCACACATGCCCGTGCACTTGCATACCACCGAGCGTCTGCACTGAAGCAGCACACAGCCCACCTCTCAAGACCGTGGAAGATCCAAGGCAGGCGTGTGGAAGCGAGGAAGAACCCCACGTGGCTCTCCGCCTCCACTAGAATGCTCTCCGCCTCCGTGGGCATGAACACATGCCGCACCCTCGCTGGTGGGGGGGGGGGGGGAAGTGCAGACAGGGTGGGAAGAGGAGAAGACGAGAGAGAGGAGAGGAGGGGAGAGAACGGGGAAGGACGGAGGGGCAGGAGGGGGCGAGAACAGGGGAATCACTGACTGCAAAGCCAGAACCATCTCATTGTGCAAGCCTTGCAGCAGTACTCATTCCGCCTGTACCAGCCTAAACCACCAGAACAAAACCCGCTCAGTATCTAACCATGCACTCCTTGCGCCATCCACTCCATTCCGCACCACGTGATTGAAGTGCTTCCACGAGCAACTAGCTTCAGGTGTCAAACACCATACGATCTACTGTTGTTCCGTATGACAGCATGGCAGTGGTGTTTGAACTTTGAATCGCTTCTTCTTCCTTTGACTTTCCTCTGCCTTTCCTCCACCTTCCTACTACCCCTCCCCATCCGCTCCCCTCCTCCTCCCCCCACCACTTCACGTACAAGGGTAGAAGTCCATTTCAGCATCAAATTGCCGATGGAAGATGCGCGACAGCTGAGTCAGCTTCTGCCGCAACACCTCTGAGGGACCCAGGGAGGATGAATGAGGCAGGGAAAGCGACATGGGGAAAGGGGCAGGTGAGGGCGGTTGGGGATAGATAAGGGGGAGGTATGACCAGACAACAGCAAGTCAACGCACAAGCCACACGCACAGCAAACTGCCCGTTTGATTCCCCCTGGCGCAACGCCACCAATGCTTCTCCTTCCTTCGCCTTCGTGTCCCCTTCCCCGTACCACACCACCCCCCTTACTACCTTCCCTCAAAGCCCTCGAAGCGAGGCACGCACCAGCGACGTTGGAGCGGTCGTCCATCTGCGCGTGGTCAAAGTCAGCGCGCATGTGCTTCACCTCGTCCATCAGCTCTATTGCCTGGAACAGTGGCGCTGATACCTCGTTCGGGGGATGGTCTGACGGGTGGAGGGCGGAAAGGGGAGGGTGGGGGGGAGGGGGGAAAAGTGGGGGTGTAGGCGGAGTGAGGGTGGAAAAGCGAGGTTGGGGGGATTGACGAGAGATGACTCCTGGAACTTTGACCTGTAGAGCACATCTGTGTGTGCGTATATGTGTGCGTGCGAGTGTGGATGTGTGTGTGTGTTTGCCGTTACCAACCACCTGTGGGCTCCCAGTGGCTCTGCAAGGGACTCTGAGTGAGCACCTGCCCGCCTTTGGACCTGCCGGCCTAGTTCACCGCCTTCACCCTTTACAACAGTAAGCAGCCTTGGCCTCGCTCGCAACCGTGTGTCCGTGCACCCTTGCATCCTTGCACCCTGCACATCACCACATTCCGCCGCACCTTTGATTCGCTCGGTGAGGGCGGGCAGAAGCAGCTTGTCACGGTGCTCCAGATGTGACCGCACGAGAGGGTAGAAGCAGCTGTCGAACCACGAGTAGAAGATCGCCACCTGGCACAGGATGACGTGTGGTGGTAGTGGTGATGCAACAGGAATACGAGCACTGTAAGTGAGGCTGTACTTCACTCCATCCCACCCCACCCTGCCCCACCCCACCCCACCTCACCTCACCTCATCTTCCCCCAACTCCCCGCTCGCCCTGTGCGGGATGATTGGGGCATGTGGCAAGACTGGGCGGGCGGGAGGGGCGCACCTTGACAGACGGGGGGGGGGGGGGGGCGCACCTTGGCGGGCTCGCCGTTGAAGTTGGGCTCTGCAAGGTGCCGCTCCATCTCCTCCAGGTCCCACTTTATCGGCTCCTGCCCCTGCTCTCACCGCAGCCGCCGCCGCCGCCGCCGGGCACCCAAGGAATGCGTGCGCGCCACGCACGCAGGCCACGCAATGCACGGAGTGCAAGGAAAGAAGGGGGGTTGTGTGAGTGAGGATTTGGCACGCACGCAGACGCAGTGATTGGGATGGAATGGAGGTGAGTTTGATGGCAGTTGCAGTGAGTGAGCGAGCACGGCTTCCGAAGGTTGCAGTGTCGCATCACATGACGAGTTGAAAGCAACACATAAACTTTACACAAGGCGGTTCGGATGGGAGGGGTCGCAGTGAGGGCACAGGCGAAAGTGGGATGAGGGTAGAGGAGGAGAGTACAGCGGGACGCACCATGAGAAATATTTCATCCGCCCAGTCATCTGCGATGCATCGTGCGATGCATGCGACACACAACACATGCGCGGGAGCAGTGGGCGGGAAAAGAATTGCCGGGAATAAATGGGTACGGAATAAGTGAATATGGAACTTTGGACAATGCGCAGGACAACGGGGCCTAGGAGAAAGTATTGCATTGTGATTATTGCCAACGTGATAAATGGGGGAGACGAGCGTCTCGAATAGATAGAACGTGCGACAAGAACGGCCGGGTTTAGTATCGTACAGTGCTGGACGGTGAGCAGTCGCTCGACGGATGACGATATCGCCATCAGGCGAACAGTTATCGCATGAACCTCCTACGGCTTGTCAGAGTCGCACACGGTTCGTGACGGCGAGAAGGCTTAATTTGTTCAGTGACGAGTCGTCGTGTCGTTCGCTTTTCGACCTAATTACGACGGCGCTGATAGCGAGGGCTAAAGAAGAGAAACGCAATGCAGGATTATGCGGACAAGCTAAGCGGGCTAAACAAGTGACAGAATAAACGCAGTGATGTTATTCACACCCGTGGTATCATCAAACCTACAAACTAGACACGGTGAAGAAAAAATGAGTGGAAATTGAGGTTGCACGATTTCAAGATTCCAGACCAGACTGTGAATGTCAAGCAACAGCAAATGGAGTCAATGCTTTATGGAGCCTGATGACGAGGAGCACAATCACTCCTACCTACCTTGGTAATACCGCACAAGAAGAGCAAGGAGGAAGGGGGCATACGCGCTATTACATAAATCAGCAATAATCAGCACCGTAGAAACTCGAACGCAGCAGCGTTTGGCTTGCTTATGGGGTGTAAACAAGAGTGAAGCTCTGCAGTAATGCACGTGAAACGTCAACTGGCCAATCGAAGGCCACTGTGCGTTTGCTGTCTGATGTGTCCAGCCCAGAATGCGTCAGCATCGCATCACCAGCAGCAGTATCCACGTCAACCGAGTTACGACGTCCATTTCTTGAGGATGTGGTGCAAAATAGAACAGCTATCGAGCATATTGTAACAGAAAATTGCAGATTTCTTACATAGCCCCATATCAGCTTATTATACGTCACATGCTACAAAGGCAACTGCTTGCGTATAAATGGAGCATGGAACATTTTCTCCACGCTACCATGATTTTGTGAAGAACAAGTATGAAGCACAACTATACTCTTGCTACCTCCATGTGCTTGCCATCGATGTACCTAGGATGGACATTCAATTCCCCAAATCCAATGCACCGCCGCCACTATGACTAGATTGCTTAATGGCCTAGATAGCTCGAATACTGCGCCATATCCCAGGCGAGCACCACGTGAGCACTAACGAGTGAGCGCTAACGAATGTGAGACCGCAACAACGAGCAGCGTGCAGAGGCAACAGCGTCTTCATCACAGGCTGCAACGCCCCCGCCTCCTCCACCAATGCGCCGCTCACATCCTCTTCCTCCACCCTTCCCCCCCTTTTTCTTATCCCCGTCCGGGTCCCCAAACGCGTTCCAGAATCGCAGTGTCTCATCGGCAGCAGCTGAGACCACTGTGTACCCATCCGGACTCTGGCAAGGGGAGTAAGCGCATGGTGAGGGAGAGGGAGAGAAAGAGATTATATTAGAACCGTGTTGGACAACCCAAGTGACAATTATTCCCTGAGCAATTCTCGGGTCTATTGAAACATGGGTGGTGGGACTGGTTGCATGTGGGTGGTGGGATTGGACGGCGGGAGTGGGTGGTGGGACTGGGTGGGACTCGGTGGGTGTGGAGTGGCAGTTATTTACCTGGGCGAGGTGCAGCACGCGGGCGGTATGGCCGGTAAACTCAGCGAGCTTGGCCATGGATGGGTAGCGCCAGAGGCACAGCTGGTTCAGGCTGTACCCGTGCGATGACAGGATCTCCTTCTCGTGCCGACTCCACTCCAACGCACACACCTGCCAGAGAGCAGAGACAGCGCACACACAGGCATGGCGACAGGAAGGGGGGGCGGGGGGGAGAGGGGAGGGGAGGGTTTGAGGAGGGGGGACACGGAGGGGATTGGCGTGTGGGAAGGGGGAGGAAAGGGGGATGTTAGGGGTTGATTGCAAGCGGCTTGGAGCTAGGGAAGACAAGAGGCAACATGTCTCCGTTCCGCAGATAAGGGGGAGAAAGAGTGAGAAGCATGAGGTGTGTGTGACCTGTGAGTGGGTGTCGATGGAGTGAGTGAGTGCGCCTGTCTGTGTGTTCCAGAACTTGATGCACCGGTCTGCTGTGCCGCCGCCTGATGCCAGCAGGTGGCTCTGGAAGGGGCACCACGCCAGCGCCTTCACTGCCGCCTGGTGCGCTGTCAGCCGGTGCAGGTAGCGCGCTGGGGAGAAAGGATGGGGGGAAGAGGAAGCCCGGGGAGGACAGGACACGGGGGGAGAAGCGGGGGAAGTGGGGGAAGCGGGGCGGAACAGGGGAGCAGCAGGGGGAGAAACATGGAAAACGGGCATGAAGGGGAGCAAGAGGGACGAGAACATGGGAGGGCTAGCACAATGGTAGGAGCATGGAGGGGGGCGAAGAGTAGAGCAGTGGTGGGGTGGAAGGACAGACGGAGAGTTAGCCGTTATGTGGTGATGGGGAAACGACACAAACGGGGAGCGAGCGTACCGTTATTGGGAGACGCCCTACAGGAGAGGGACGGTGCTAACGAGGATGCGCGGGGGGAGGAGGAGGCGGAGGGGGAGGAGGAGAGGGATGGCGGCGGAGGAGATGAGGACGAGGTGGTTAGAGACAGAAACGAATGATCGGCAGCACTGCCAGCGCCACCTGTTGCTGCATGGGCAGAATCAGCGGCGGGAGCGGCGGCAGTTGCGGCAGCAGGCACGGTGGAGTGAGACGGCGCGAAGGAGAGAGAGGAATGCGGAGAGGCGAAAGGAGAGGCGTAGGGAGACGGGGAGGAGGCGAGGAGGGAAGCGAGAGAGGCGGCGGATGGGAGGGAGGAGGAGGAGAAGGAAGAGGCGAGAGACGCTATGAGCGACGAGCCGGTGAATGGGGAAGCGGCAGCGGCGGCGGCGGCGGAAGAAAATGAGGCGAAGGGGGAGAAAGAGGCGGAGGAGTGGAGGAGCGGAGGTAAGGAGGAGGAAGCGGAGAGAGAGGAGAGCGACGAGGAGAAAGAGGAGGAGAGGGAGGAATGGAAGGAGGAATTTCCAGAGGTAGGGAAGGACGAGGAGGAGGAAAAGGAGGAGGTGGAGGAGGAGGAAATGGCGGCGTTGTCCCAGATGTAGAGAAGGTTGTCGTTGCCGCCGCTCGCCAGGTGCTGCCCGGAGCGCGACCACTTGAGACCGCACACCTCCTGCTCGTGCGCGCGCAGCGCGCTCACCACGTGGTCGCGTACCCGCACTGCCGGGCGACGGGGGAAGATTTGAGGGAAGAAGGTTGAGGACAAGGCGGGAGGGTAGTGCGGGGACGGGCAGCCCAAGCATCGCTGAAGCTCCGTCCATTAACGCAAAAGTGCCAATCAGTTGAGCAGGAGGACTATGACTATCTGTTACGCAGCCCTCACCATCGTGGTTGAGAATGCTGCTATCGCGGCTCCCCGACGACAGCATGTGGCCGTTCCACGCCAGGCTGCCCACGCGCGCGCGGTGCCCCTGCAGCCGCCGCACTTGCCGCAAGCGACTCGCGTCCCAGATCTGCAACTCGCTGCTGTTCAACCCCACGGCCAGGTGCCGCCCGTCCTTTGCCCATGCGACGCTCGTCACGTAGTCGTCGGGCCCGTCCGCGTGCACGAGCTGGTGTATGTCGCCGGACGTCGCAGACCAGAGGTACACCGTCGTGCCGAGCGCGACGGCGATCTGATTCTGCGACGACCAGTCGAGCAGGTTGAGATAGTAGTCGTCGACAATCTCGGGCGCGTCGAGAATGCGCTCCGACGCCTGCCGGGAAGGGAGTGGGCGGGGGGGGGAGAAGGGGGGAGAGGGGTGGGAAGTGGGAGTGAGATTGGCGGGGGATGAGGGGAGAGATGGGAGAGATGGGGGGCCGCAAGGACACGGAATTGGCGAGTGAAGAACAGGAGAAGGAAACGATGATGGCGGAGAGATGGAATCGAAGAGCAACGGGTCAAAACTTTGAGACGTCTCAAAGTCACAGTTTGACAAAAAGCGTTAGGGAGATCGGGGCAAACGAAGGGCGGGCGGAATACACGCGACTGACAGACATACTGACTGACTGACTGACGGATCGATGACGGATATTGAACCAGTCGCCCGCTACTCACGAGGGATATTTGTCGTAATCTCCTCGCCGGTGTGCTGGAGGGCGACTCGGGAAGAAGCACGGGACCCAGAAGCGGAAGATTTGTCGCGCGTTCCGTGAGCAAGCTGGTGCTGCTGCCGCCGCCCGAATCTGAACCAAAAAACGCAAAGATTTTCCGCCCAACTGGGGAACCCTCCCCCGCGTCCTCACTGCCTAGCCCCGCTCCGCCAGCGCCCCGGCCGCTTGCGCTTCCGCTTCCGCACACACTCCCCCCGCCACCACCCCCGCATCTTCCCGCGCCCCCCGCGCTCTTGACCCGATGAGAGGGGCTTTTTCCCGGGCTCGGCGACAAAAAGCTTTCTGCTAGCTTCTTCTTATAGTTCTCTTTAAGCGGCGAGACTACCGCCGATGCCAATGCGGAAGAGGACTGCTGCTGTTGATGCTGCTGCTGCTGCTGCTGCTGTTGCGGGGGAGGAGTGAATAGCTCGGGGTGCCCCGACTGCCCCTGGTGCTGCAAGCGCGGCTCGTCGACGAGGTGAAAGTGCGCAACGCCCAGGTCCATGGCGCCGCGGTTCGGGATGAAACGGTCTCCGCCTCGCGACTTCGCCGGGGCGGACTGGTGGGGAATCGCGGGGGAAGGGAAATCGGGATGGGGGTTGGGGGGGAAGGGGAGAAATTGGTCGTTGATTACTGGCGATGTCGTGGTCTTGTGATCCAGTCGCATCAGAACTTAAAAATATTTGGATAAGAACTCGGCGTGCAACGGTTGTGTGCGTGTGAGATAACACGCCCAACTTCGCGTACGTCCGCGCACTCGCTACGACGGCCAAAAGCTGCACGGCGCGCACCATATGCACCAAGAACAACTCAGCGACTCTTGGCATATATCTTAACCGCTAGAACGAGCTCTGGCTTCTCTTTCGAACTCCACATGAATTCAACGAGACTCGCGGACTTTGTTAAATACCTCCCCAACAGAATAACAGAAATGAACATTGGAGTATGTAGGAGGGAAGACAATACGCGGGAGGATTGGAAGCGGTCGCTCGACAAGGGCCTATGGTTTATCTCGGAGCAGTACTGTAGGACTCAAGGAAAGGGCATATTCAAATCCGCGTTATTCTCTCTAAGCAGCTGAGGATCGAAAGGATTACACTAGGCGTGAGTCGCAGCGGCGAGCGACGCTTCGATGGCGACGGGGACGCGAACAGTTGCTCCGCTGACGACGGCGTCGCCAAGGTAGCCTGCGACGTCGCCGTCGGTTCGTCGCCTGCTCGTCGCTTCCACAACCTCCCCTCTCCTGGCGACCGGATTTCAGCGCCTGCATCGCCAGCGCGACGGTATTCTGCGACTCCAGTCATGGCGGTTGGCAAACCATCGTTTCCGTTTCCGTTACCGTTACCGATACCGATACCGCTGCTGTAGTCCCCTGGCAATCCCTGGTAGTGACTGTGTGCAGCGGGGAAGATGGAAAATTCTGTCGTTACCAGCCCGCCTGCACCGCCGACAACCATGATTCCGCCTCCTGCTCTCACAGACTGCTATAACCCCCTCACTTTCGGCGTAATGCTACGGTGCTAACGGCGGGGAAACCGGGGGGGGGGGGAGGGGGGAAGGGTGGGAATGTCAGTGGCGATAAGTGCAATGGACGAGCGCATGCAACTATCGAGTCGGCCTAATCCACATATCGTAAACCCGACGGGAGCTACGGCGGAGAGAATCAGCTCGGTCAAACAGCGTGCGAGACTTCCGGGAGGAGTAGCGTCTAAGCCTTTCGGTACCTTGCTATCTGTCACTGGGAAAAAAGCCCCCGCACAGTTGCCACACAGCAGCCTTAGATTCGACGATTACTCTAGGGGATGCGGATCGATATCGCGAACATGCCACGGACGGAAGCCACGAGGTGGAGGGAGGGGTTCCTTGTGTGACGCAGGGAGTTGGCGTTGTATCGACTGCGCACAATCTGCTAGGGCGGTATCGTGCCCGCATGCAATGAAATGGAAATGGAACCGTTCATGTGACGCGCGCCATCCAACCAGCAGCCCGACCCGACAGCAGGGAGGTAACACGGGCTAATTTGTAATTTTTAGGCCGCTGTATCCCAATTGGTGTTTTGTAGCCCAGTGACGGTCCACACAGCCCAGCTTCCTAAACGCAATATTCGCCCGTGCACTGGAACCGACTGGCGGCAACCATCCAGTCCACCCATCGAATGGAATTCGACTCATACCCTCGTCTGCACTAAGTCGTGGCTGGCCCAGAGGTGCATTTGTGCTGAAAGATGCAAATTGTTTTTATCCAAACATGTTCCACAACAAATTTCCTGCACCTTTCTCGTTGAAAACCGGCCCTTCTTAATTCATTTTTCCAGAGGTTTACCCTTTTAATCGCAAATTTCTCGACAGCCACAACCATAGGGGAACCCCTGAAAGGAGAGGATGGTTGCAAATACGTTTTAAATTTCTTTGGGTTTTGTTGCACTGTGGGTCATCGTCGAACATTTCATGGCGTACGCCAAAGCGTTGACGGCTACGGAGCGCCATTAGCATTTCACCAATTTCTGTTTTGCTGTGGAAAGTCATGCAGTGCGGTCAACCACGAATGTGTGTGTTGGGTTCACCATGTCTGCCCAGTCACTGACGCACGCGTCGACATCCAGCCACGTGCGGCTAGGAAATGCTGAATTGATGAGGCACCCGACGGGATGAGGGGCAGGCTGAGGAAGGTGTGGATGGTGGCCCGGAAAATCCTGTCGTTGCATCCATTTTTTGGGTGTGACCCGAAACACTTCGGCCATCCTCCTGGCATCCACCAGCACTGTGGACCACCCACTTACGCGTTCCTAGACGCTCCTGAACACGCTCTCGCCTGTGCAAAATCGATGAAAGATCGGAGGTTTCTTTGAAATAACGAACTCTGCCGGAACTCTCGAAAATAGAAGGGTGACGTCGAGTTTAGGCGTGTAACCACCACGTCGATGCGCGATCGCGAGTGGGTATCGCGGTTCGAAACGTTGCCTATTTTTTCCATGCTTTCAAACGACTCGGCAAGGGGTCCTGGCGGGAATCGCATCATAGGGGCGTCGTCGTCACACTCCAAAGGTACTTATCTTCAGCGTAATACATGATTAATTGCTTGTTTCTCACATACTAGTACATGAATATTTTAATTTCTGTTATTTCAACTTTATCCATATAAATTTGAAATCATTGTTTTTTCATAAGCCAATGAAACAAGCTGACTCCATATTGTGAGCATGGTTTATGTTTCTGGATATAATACATCAGCCTATTATGTATATGAAATGTTAGCCACTTGTTAGCCGTATTTGTATTCCGTCGTGGCCTATAGCGTGGACATTCTGTATCCCTGTCCACTCGATTTCCAAGGCGACCAGATCAAATGCTGTCCTGCTTCAAGTTGGACTACTTTCGAGTTGGCATTTTGATGCTTGAATGGAAGCCCTGCTTGGGCCACACCACACAGACCAGACACATCGGAAATGTCCACCAGCCTAAATGGAACGCTCGTCACCGGAGATCCAGCATGCAGCAAACCACTGGTCTAGCGTGTTACACAATTCTGTTTGGGAATTCGAGGCCACGATCCAGCCACCTCAACCATAGGATCCTTGCGGCAGTTTTGGAAAGCTGCCTTCAAACTGTAAATCGTGGCGTGCCAACCAAGTGTGAGCATTGCCAATTTTGCCACCCTCTCGTAAGGACTGCTAGCGTGTAGAACTCGTTACTGTTGCTCAACTTCCCAATTGGGGAGGAGGGGGGGTCCAGAACATATTACACAAATGACCAGCTGAGCGAAGCCGAACCGACAAAGCGTTACGGTTCAGATCTTCGCCGCACCAATCAGCAGAAACTCGACCAAAGCACACCGAGCCACACCGCACGGCTAAAAACTCAGACTTGGATGAGTTTCAGGACACAGCAGTTGATAGCCCCATTTCATAAGGAAGAAATTGAATTCCTTGTATGGCAAGATTATGGAACTCTCCCTACTTGCATCATCTCCACCCTTCTTGCTCTCCACATGGCCACACGCTTAATGGAGCATTTCAAACTCACGACAACCACACTAAAAACTGTTAGATTACAGGGACTCGGTTCTTTCGGCAGACGCAACTCCGTAAACATGTAGTTTACATAACATTTTTGAAGTGTGCTTTAACTGGAGTGTGTTTTCCAGAAGGACACTGTTGTTTTCAAGTCAAACCTATGAGAGATCCCCCTGGCTGTCACGGACCTTCAGCTTGTCCTTTCTGGTCTGGTCCCCTCTTGTCTGCCTTTCCCGCTCTTCAAACACACACAAAGATCGTATACGCGTTACCGCGTCTCCAGCCTGAATTTCAATTGGTTTCTGTGCAAACGACTCCGTGTTTTTTCCCTGACTTTTACATAGAGTGTCCCAAGAAACCAAAGCAAATGCCGCATGATCCGCTGCATCACTTGGCGCAACTACAAGTTGCCTACACTGCCAGGGTGATTGAAACACGACAAGCGGAATGCGTCAATAGGTTGCTCTGGTGCTCTACAAAGCTCAATGGGCAGGCAATGTTCACACCATTCGCGACTCGTACGTGCCGCGTCGCTCCCTTATTCCTGCTCGGAAGGGCCAGGTAGCAGCAGAATATCCCTCACATTTCCATCACCACCCCCAGTCCTCACCAGAGGTAGCAGATTTGGCCAGATTCATCCGTGTCCCATACTGTACTGCTCCCTCCTGACTGCCTCCCAACCCAAGTCCCTTTCTCCCACCGACATGGTCCCATCGCATCCATGCTTCCACCCTGTCAGCCAGCCTACTTCAATCCTCGGTTCGACATCCGCAAATCCAACTCGTGCTGCTTTGTCGCCGTCACTTTCTTCAATTGCTTCACGCCCCCTTCCTCCCTGACGACTCGTAGCCCCCCGCTTTCCTTTCGTTTACACACCACCTGTAGCGCGAACTCTCATTATTCCAGCCTGTGCGGCCACTGCGTGGCACGACTGACTCAACCTTGTCATACAGCTGGTTTCCCAACTGCTATCCCTCACTAAGTACACTGACCCACGTCGCCCACCTGTCGCCAATCCCAGCAGCGCTACTATCACCTGCTAACACATCCTCTCGCTCGTTCTCACTCCGGTCACTAACCGGCGCGCTGTCACCGCGTGAATCGCAGCGCCGCCGCCGGCGCTCATCCCCACCGCCATGGCCTTCTCATCCGTCGTCGTCTTCCTCCCAGACGACTCTCTGGAGCTCTTCGAGCAATCTGGGGATCTCACAGCCACGTCAGTGCTGCGCCAGTATCCCGCCCACCAGCTCCAGCTGCACGTCGGCGCGCGTCGCGCCCTCGTCCCCGCGGATAAGGTTCTCGAACCCGGCAGCACCTACCACGTCGTCCCCGTGAATAGCGCGGAAGCCGTGGGTGCGGGTGGGGCTCACGGCAGCGGCAGTGACGGTAAGGGGAGTCGACCGCGAACGCCGACGTTGGACTTTTCGACGAGGACGGTCGGCGGCGCCGCTAGAGGCGGCGGCAGTTGCGCCGCTGACTCGGATCGATGCGCGTTTCCGCCTTTACAGGACGGCAAGGGTGACGCCGCCGGCGCGGCGATGGCTGCTGGTGACGAGGAGGAGCAGGACGCGGTGCCGCCACTTCGCGCTAGTCGCGGCGGAAACTCCGCGGAAGACGACGCGCGCGCTGGGATGGCGGCGACGGCGGCGGCGATGATGCTGACTGGGAGCGCTGGCGGCGCGGGCATTCCGCAACGAGACGGGTTTCTGCGACTCATGGCGGAGGTGAGACGAGGCGACATTTCTGCGACAGCTAGGATCGTTCAGAAGTTATCTAGTCACAACGCATTCTGTGGTACACGTTCTTCAACTCGAAGGAAAGAATATTGAAGCCCGCTGCAGGTCACCTGCGAAACTGTGCTGCATTTGCGGGCTTTCGAGCCGCAAGGTGACTTCCGAATCGATTCCAACGTCTAGTGCTTTCCAGAGCCACGAAATCTTGATTTCGAGAGTTTGATGATACAATTGTCAAGACGGTTGAGTACGGTGGGGTACTACTAGGGGGGGGACTGGGCCGCGTCAGAAGACTCTGTCGCACTCTGTCCGCCCACGCCATCCATGTCGCACGCACCATCCACGTCGCACGCACCATCCACGTCGCACGCACCATCCACGTCGCACGCACCATCCACGTCGCACACACCATCCACGTCGCACGCACCATCCACGTCGCACGCACCATCCACGTTGCACGCACCATCTATGTCGCACGCACCATCCATCTCGCACGCACGATCCGTGCCGCGCGCATCTTGCACATCTCGCCTCACTTCCCTCCTGCCAACCTCTTCTCTCGTGCAAATCCCTTCCCTATCCCTCCCCTGGCAGATTCACGACGGTTGTGACGGAGCCGCGGAGCTGGATCTAGGCCCGCCCGTCATTCGCTCCAACCGCAAATCGCGGAGCAACCAGGCGCCAGGTGATAGTAGCAGAGGCGGTAGAGAGGGGCCCGAGTCCCACACCAGGGCTGACGGCGAGGAGGGCGAGGAGGAGGAAAGGGTAGGAGGTGTCAGCCCGCGCCGGCCTAGAATGTCGGAGGACTTTATATCGGTAGCGAACACGTGCATGACGGATCCGGATATGTCTGGCGTGGAGAAGAGGCGCACGCTGGCTGCTGAGCTGGCGGACATGTCGACCACGATGACAAACGTGATGGTCCAGTCGCGCATGATGCGGGGAGGCGTGGTGTAGCTCGCACGGAGTGGGGTGGGGACTTGGAGGGCGAGCGCGTACGCGTCAAGGAACGCAAGAAGCACAAGGAGGTTATAGGGCGGTTCATTCAGGAATCAGGAATGTACTCCTAAAGACGTGAACTGCTCTTTGCAGTTCTATACTTCAAGCGTTAGGTCTGTAGGGTAACTCCAGTTTAGTTAGATGCAGGTGTGTCCTTGGTTTATCATTTTCCCTTCTTGTTCCATACAGTATCACATCACATGCAGCTGAGCTAAGTGCGTGAAACTCCAGCCAAAGAAAGGAGCATTAGGTTCAGCATTGTTTGGGAAGTTATTTAAGAAGCTGTATCTCTTTTTGGTCTCAGGTCTTTGCCAGCCCGCCAGCCCGCCAGCTATGTTCATAAAGTTGACGTGTCGAATAGGGTAAGGAACGTTTTTCTTACTTTGCGTCGTCATGCATGCCACATACGGTATACCGCCGTTCACTTATAACGCTTCCACTATTTCCCGCGACCACCTCGCAAGATTTGCACATCCTCTCATATACGCGCCATCATGCCTTAGGGAGGGATGTGCCTGGCAACACACGACCCGAACCTACACCTCGGTTATTTCCAAACCTTGGCGCTAGCACCTTTACGGTTTGCTTCTTACACTTACCATTGTTTAGTTATTTGTTGCTCATGCCTTCATTCACATTGTAACGTTTTGCTTGATACTGGAATCCTCGCTCTCTCTCTCCTCGATTTCACACATATAATATATACGGATACATAATTAGATACGCACATATATATTTTAGTATATATTTTCTTAAACATACGGACCTCAGACTTATCCTTTCCCATTCTGATGGAGGCGCTCCGTCAGTGATGGCAGAGCAGGGGCTTTTGCCGGGGAAAAGCTTTCACCCCGCGAAAATATGACGACAGAATGTGCGTCGTCGCACGGTCGCACGACCATGCACAGACCACCTTCACCATCACCACTTCACACCGAGAATCCACCCTTAGAAATTCGAGTTTGCCTTGCAAGGGTGGTGAATTCGTCCAGCAAGTCTACGTCAGCTTGACAACTTTCACTCACACATCAACAAATTCATCTCACTATTACTCTTTCACCATCTTCAGCTAGCGTGCTTTCTTGACTAGATCAATACGCTCACGTTAGCGTCCTTTCTTGGCTCACTCACGCCATCACTCGCGCAGCATGGGAGACAACGGCGACGATTCCGACTCGGATTTGCCGAGCCTCGTAAGCGAGAGCGATGTGGAGGTGCATGCGGGGGAGGCGGAGGTGAAGGACGAAGGTAAGGAGAGCGACGATGACGCTGGTGGTGCCGGCGAGGAGAAAAGCTACGAGTTCACTCATGAAGAATATTACGAGGACATATATGGCGACTTTGACGAAGAAGAAGACGACGATGACGACGACGACGACGACGATGGCGAAGATCTTGACGACGAGGAGGATTTCTGGGAAAGCGAGAGGGCCCGTGGTGGCGACGGTGCGAAGATGCTTCGCGGTCTCGGCGAACCCAAGGTTGGCGACCAGCGCGCCGGGAAGAACGCCGGCAAGAGCGCCGGCAGCGGCGGCGGCGGAGATTCGGGCGCTGCAGGCGCGCCGGGGCTGCGGAAGGGGTTTCTGAACCATGCGCCGGTGGTTTCGGATGAGGAGGAGGAGGAGGAGGACGCGGGTAAGGTCAAGGACGCGGGGTCTATGTCGGGTCTGCGCCCGGGGTTCCTGAACGGCGCAAACGTTGAGGAGGAGGAGGAGGTTGTCAAGAGTGGCGGCACAAAGGGGGAAGGAGGGAAAGGTGGGAAAGGGGGGAAGAAGAAGAAGAAGAAGAAGAAGAAGAAGGGGGGTAAGGGGGAGAAGGGAGGGGATGGGAAGGCGAGTGGTGCGCGGGGCAAGACACCCGGTGACGGCGGCGGGGAGTTAGGTGCAGAATCGGATGATGACGAGGATGGCGAGGAGGGTGAGGATGGCGAGGAGGAGGACGAAGACGGCGTCCACGTGGACGGGCACGTGTTTGGGCATAACACCGACAAGCGCGCTCACTACCCCTACGAGCACCACGAGCAGCACAAACAGCACAGAAACCATCCTAATTTCTCCAGCATCCCGGATTTCTGCGGCTGTCCCTTCTGCACCTCCTCCTTTTTCGGCTTCCCAGGGCAACCGGTTAGTCCGCGCGACCACAGCCGCAGGGAGGCGAGTCGGATGAAGGGGGAGTGGGAAGAAGCGGAGCGGGAGCGCGTGCGCGTGAGGCGCCGGGAGCGGGCGGTGGCGCGGCGGAAGCGGGAGGCGGAGGAGCGCGAGCAGGCGAAGGCACGCGCGGCGGAGCGCCAGGCGAGGAAGGAGGCGGAGGCGGAGCGGCGCAGGCGGGAAGAGGAGGAGAGGAAGGTGCGCGGAACGGTGGTGGCGGAGGAGCTGGCGGAAGCGCGGCGGCTGGAACGGGAGCGCGAGCTGGCGGAACTCAAGGGCGCGGCGGGGGCGACGGCGGAGGAGGAACGCGCGGACGAAGTCGTGGGGCGCTGCTGCGCGGGGCAGGGCTCTGCGTCCGCGGATGCGGGCGGCAAGGCGGGGGGGAGCGGGGCGGGCGGAGAAGGGGGGAGCGCGGGGTGTCGATGCCCTGGGGGGAAGCCGCCTGTGGTGTGGGCGCAGAGGCGCATGAGTGTGAGGTGTAGCGAGGGGTGCAAGGTGGTGTGGCACTACGAGTGCTGGCAGAGCTGCAAGCGCGAGGGGGCGCGCGGCGAGTGGAAGGCGGGCGAGCTGTGCCCCACACCGGGTGAGGAAAGGGGGGGAAGACGGCGGGGGATACGGGAAGGATGGGGGAGGGGGACGGGGAAAGGGGAAGGAGGGGGCATGGGGAAGGGGGAGAGGTGGGGGCGGCGGGAATTGGTTGGCATGGGCTTGGGACGATGGTGGATTGTGGTGACTTGTGGGGTGGTGGGGGGGACGTGTTGTTGTTGGCTTACCCCTGTGTCGCACTCTTCATATGCACACCCCCTTCTCCCCCGCCCCACCCCTCCACTCCCCTCTCCCCTGCCCCCGTTGCGTCCTAATTCGCCTCAATCTTGCCACCCACCCCTCTCGCGCTTGCTGGTTATTCTATTTTCTCTTAGCTTTTCGCCACCTTCCCCATTCGCCCTTGTAATATGTGTCTATGTGCATTCGCATGCTTGCAATCGTGTGTGTGTGTGCGTGCATGTGTGCATGTGCATGCATGTAATGCATGTGGTCTCTTGTTCTGCCCCCCCTGCATCAGATTGTGGCGGTGCCATCGTCAGTGCATGTCTGATGGAAAGAGATAAGGTGTGTTCTCGTCCCGCATCATGCCATGCCTCCCAAGCCCTTGCATGCATGGCCCGGTCGTTCCATACCATGCTATCACCGCACATGCTCCATTCCATGCCATCCCATCCCATGTTGTGCATGCCATCATGTGCATGCCACGTCATCATGACCACGGCATGGATTCTGCCCCCACTTTGCGCTGCCGCCCTGAGCCAACCCTTCCGCCCTGCCTGTGCCGCTGATGTGTTCCGCAGGTGACCCACTGGGAGGTGAAGGAGGAGAAGCCATCGGAGGAGCACCAGAGGGAGAGGCGAAGGGCCCGCGAGCGGGAGAGGGAGAGGGAGAGAGGGGAGGGGGACGACCGGAAACAGGGCGGCAAGAGGCGTGAGAAGAAGGGGAAGGTGCGTGGGGGAGGGAGGGAAGCTGTGGTGGGAGGAGAATGGGGGGAAATGGATGGTTGGGCAAGTGGGTGGGTGGGAGTTGGGTGGTGGGTGGTGGGTGGATGGTTGGGTGGGTGGGTGGATGGGTGGCGCTTCCAGGATTGTGTGTTTGTCCCTCCAGAATGACCCCTAGTGACAGATCCTTGGGTTTCCAGATATGGGAGCGCACAGCAGAGCACATGTGATGTGTTGGTACTGCATCCGTCGGTTCTGCAGCACAGCACAGCACAGCACATGTGATGGGAGCTCAGCCTCCCCTCCCATCACTCTTAGAAGGCTTGCAGCGGTTCGAATCCAGCCTTATTTCATCTGTGGATGCAAAATGGCGCTTCTTTCTGTGTGCTCGCATGGTCGGTGCATTCTCGTTTTTACTTGGCTTGCTTGTTCCCATGCCTTTTCCATGCCGTTCCCATGCCCATCCCATGCCCGTCCCATGCCCGTCCCATGCCCGTCCCATGCCCGTCCCATGCCCGTCCCATGCCCTTCCATGCCGGTCCCATGCCCGTCCCATGCCCTTGGCTCATGCCCATCCATGTCCCCGATGCCCCTCCCGCTCCTTTCTCATGCCCTTACGCCTGCCCCCCTCCAAATGAGCGCAGGACGGAGCACAGGTGGCAGGTGCAGTGGCAGCAGAGGCAGCAGAGGCGAAGGCTGGGGAGGCCGTGAAAGGAGGGGCAGCAGAAGGGAAGGAGGGGGGGGCGGCAGTGGAGGGGGTGGGTGATGGTAGTGCTGCTGCAAAGAGCGGTGGTGGAGCAGGGGAAGGGCCGTCGGCCCAGAAAGTCACTCCAGTAAGTTGTTTGCTAGCAGTAGCTGCAACCTTGCATGGCCATAAAAAGTCACTCCGGTATGTTACGGGCTATGCTTTGATTTTTTTTTGTGATTTCTTGAAAGGCCACGCAGTCACTTGAGTAGAGCGTGTTGCGACCTTGCATGATTGAGGCGTCTGTCTTTGCTACGCTGGGCCCCATTCTGCCCCACCATCACCCACTCACCTCCCATCTGCCATGTTGTACCAACTCCAGCCAACATTTCCCTCTCCTCTCCTCTCCTCTCCTCTCCTCTCCTCTCCTCTCCTCTCCTCTCCTCTCTTCTCTCCTCTCCTCTCTTCTCTCCTCTCCTCTCTCCTCTCCTCTCCTCTCTCCTCTCCACGGAATTAATCTGCACGTCTCTCTTTGTTGAACTCCTGTCTTCCCTTTGCCCTGGGTGGTTCGCGTTACGTGCATGGCAGGTGTGGGCGGAAGAGGACTGTGAGAGTCTGACCATGCAGGTGTACAAGAAGGGGGGCAGTGATGGGGAGGAGGAGGGGGAGGAGAAGTCCAAGAAGGTCATCAAGGCACAGGCGAAGGTAAGTACGGGGGGGGGGAAGCAGGGAGCAGGGGAGCAGGGAGCAGGGAGCAGGGGAGCAGGGAGCAGGGGAGCAGGGAGCAGGGGAGCAGGGAGCAGGGGAGCAGGGGAGCAGGGAGCAGGGAGCAGGGGAGCAGGGAGCAGGGAGCAGGGGAGCAGGGAGTAGGGGAGCAGGGAGTAGGGGAGCAGGGTGCATGCAGTGTGTGTTAAAAGGTTGTTCTTACTCCTGTGTATCTGCTTGTGTGCACTCATTCATACCTTCTGCTTGTGCTCGTTTGCCTTACTCATGCATACATGTGCCTTTGGCATGTGACTGTGCACACCCATGTGCATGTGTGCGTGCGTGTACACCCACTTGTGCATGTGTGTGTGTATGCACACGTACACGTGCATGCGCGTGTGTGTGTGTACCATGCACATGCGCACACATGCGCACACATGCGCACACATGCATGGACATGCATGCAGGCACAGAAGAAGGCGCGGGGCAAAAAGGCCGTCCCACTCACGGAGTTCATTCTACCTGCCGCCATCCCTCCAGCCCCACCCTCTCCTACTCTCCGCAACATCCTAGCTGACTGGCGTGAATCAGGCGGCAGCAGTGAAGCCCCTGCTGCTGGACCTTCCAGCAGCCAGCAGCAGCCAGAGCAGCAGGAAAGCTTTCCAGTTGCACACGGAGCAGCAGCAGCAGCAGCGGGCACAAGCCGAAGCAGACCCACAGCAAGCACAGCAGCCGCGCAGCCAACCCCTGCTGCTCCTCCTGCTGCTGCATCTGCATCCGCTCCTGCTGCTGCTGCGGCGGTGCCAGGGGTCACAGCCCCACCGTCTGCACCATTACTGCTGGGAGGCAGTGCGTGGCACAGAGGCAGTCTGGAGGGCGACGAGGCGTGCAGCAGGGAGCGCATGGAGCAGGCTCTAGGACCCTTTGTGGCACGACAGCACGTGAGCACAGGGCATGGAGGGAAGGAGGAAGGGGGAGGGGGGGAGGGGGGGAGGGGAAGGTTGGAAGGATTGGCTGCGTGTGGTAAGGGGGGGGGGGGGTATGGCGAGGTGTGTGAGTGGTGGAAGATGTTCTTGTGGTTTGTTGGTTCTCCTTGTGCTTCTGATTCCTCCTCAATAGCGGCTTGAACTGGCAGAATGGATAGCATTGGTTTCTCCTCTCATCTCTGTCCTCCCCATGCCCCTTTCCCGCTTCCTACTGCCTGGTTCCTGTGCATGCGCATGTGCATGTGTTTGTTGCCACCTCCCCTCATGTGCATGTGCATGTGCATGTGTGCATGTGTGCATGTGCATGTGTGCATGTGCATGTGTGCATGTGTGCATGTGTGCATGTGCATGTGTGCATGTGTGCATGTGTGCATGTGTGCATGTGTGCATGTGCATGTGTGCATGTATGCATGTGCATGTGTGCATGTATGCATGTGCATGTGTGCATGTATGCATGTGCATGCTGAGTGCAGGAGGAGGCAGCAGCATGCCATGTGTTGGTGGAGGGGGTGGCAGCAGCAGTGGACGAGGTGGATATAGTCACGTGCTTCACCAGTGCGCATGAACACCTAGCTGCGCTGCACCGCTTCCCCCAGCACCACCTCGCCGTTGTCTCCTTCAGGTGAGACACGCTGCTTCCTTCAGGTAGGTACTCTGCTCTCACCTCTGTGGCAGGTTACTCCTCTTTAGACTTTACCTCTGTGGCATGGCAGCACGATCACGATCACGATCACGATCACGATCTCCCTGTTGTCACCATTTTTTAGGATCCTCGAAAGTCGTCTCGTCTCTCTACCAAAATATTTCTGAGGCGCCTCAAGTGTTATCTCGCTGCCCTTTGATGTTTTATTCTCCTCAAAAGTCGCTGCTTCAGGTTGGTAATCTGCTCTGGGTTACTCCACTTTTTCTGTTTCGTGGCTCGATTTCCCCGTTGCCATCCCATCCATGTTCCACTTACCGTTTGCCACTGACTGGTTGCATTTGCCACTTCTGCCATCGCAAATGTGCATGCCTGTGTGTGTGTGCATGCGTGGTACATATGTGCACGGGTGCATGTGTGCGTGAGTGCATGTGTGCTTGGTTGCATGGGTGCATGTGTGCATGGGTGCATGGGTGCATGTGTGCACAATGTGCATGGGTGCATGTGTGCATGTGTGCATGTGTGCATGGGTGCATGGGTGCATGGGTGCATGGGTGCATGGGTGCATGGGTGCACAATGTGCATGGGTGCGGCTGGCACTGTGCATGCATGAACAGCGCACCATCGGAGGCATGTCATGCGCGCAAGGTGTACAACGGAGTGCACCTGCACGGCACACCCGTCACCACTCGCTACCTCCTCTCACAGGTATACCAGAGCCACTCTTGAGAATTTTCAAACATCACCACTCGCTACCTTCTTTCCCAGGGTACTACTATACCGTACCACCTCGGTGTGGTGTGCGAGCAGCGATGGAAGGTCAAGAATATGGGGATTATTCTTATTCCCTCAAACAGTCCGCAACCAGCATTCCCATTCAAGCCCAGACCCCCACTTCAGCAGTCCTACCACACCAGGATCCTCACTCCTCTCCCCGTGCCTCTCCTTACACCTCTCCCCCATCCTCCCTGTGCCCCAGGTCCCTCCGCCCGACGTTTTCAGCGAGTTCCCTCCCATGCCCACCGCTGCCGCCGCGCCTGCAGGGGCTTTAAGGGGGGCTGATGGGGCACGGAGAGGTGGAGGAGGGGCAGCAGGGGGGGGAGGGAGGGCAGCGGGAGGAAGGGCGGGAGGAGGGAGTGAGGGAGCCAGTGGGGGAGGAGCGGGAGCGGCTTGGATCAGGGTGGAGCCTGCAGCGAGGGAGGCACGGACAGGTGAGGACTGTCGTGTTGGGGAGAAAAGGAGAAGAAGTGGCGTGGCTAGGTGAAGCTGTGGGTGGGCAAGGCTGGGTGCGGTAGGATGGGGAGAAATATCTGATGGTTGTGAGAATCATGGGAGGTGGGCGGGTGAGAGAGGGGGGGTGTTTGGAGGGATGGGGATAGTTATGGGGATGGGGATGGGGATGGGGATGGGGATGGGGATGCGAGTCAGCCAAATACATAAGTTTCCATGTGTGTACTCACTGTTGTCCAAAATCGTTTTTCCCCTCTCCCCACTCCTCAACCCCTCCTCCTCACCTCACTCCCCGCTCCCGCTATGGACCCCTCACCCCCTGTGTTCCCACCGTGGCAGCCCCTTCAAACCCATCAAAGCCCAACAAGCACCCATCTGCCTCCGCCGCTACCCCATCTACCGATCCACCTGCTCCCTTCACCAAGCCATCCAAGCGCACCCCTGTTCCCGCACCCGCTGCTGCCCCTCCCCCTGCCCCTGCTCCTGCTCCTGCCCCTGCTCCTGCTCCTTCCGTCGCACCCGCTCTTGTATCCCATGGCTCGGCATCTGCTGTTGTGCGTGGAGGTGGGACGAGTGGGGAGGAGGAGGGTGGGCGGGGTGAGAGTGGTACGGTGATGTCGAAGAAAGCAATGAAGAAGCTGCGGAGGAGGCAACGGGAGGAGGAGAAGGCGAGAGTGGTGGAAGAAGGGGGGGGAAGGGATGTGGAGGAGGAGGTGGTGATGGGTGCAGAGGAGAAAGTGGAGGAGAGGGAGGAGACGGGGGTGAAGAAGCTGGAACAGGAGGGGCAAGGCGGGGGGAGGACGGAGGGGAAGGGTGGGGGAAGGATGGAGGCGACGGGGGAAGGGGGAGTGGGGAGGAAGGGGGAGGGGAGGATGGATGGGTGTCTGCGGAATGGAAGGATGGCGGAGGAGTTTAAGGGGGAACAGGTTGTGCTGGCGTCTCGACAAGGGCAGGAGCATGATCAGAAAGGGCAACGACAAATCGAACAGCAGCAACAGCTCCAGCAACAGCGGCAGCAGCAGCAGCAACAACAAAAGTTACAACAGTTACAACAGCACCTGCAACAACTGCAGTTGCAACAGCAGCCACAACAGCAGCAAAACCAGCAACAGCAGGGGCAACAGCAACAGGAGCAGCAACAGTGGCATCAGCAGCAGCAGCAGCAGCAGCAGCAGCAGCAGCAGCAGCAGCAGCAGCAGCAGCAGCAGCAGCAGCAGCAGGAGCAGCAGCAGCAGCAGCAGCAACAGCAGCAGCAGCAGCAGCAGCAGCAGCAGCAGCAACAGCAGCAGCCACGACTGGAAGTGCAAGGATCTAACGATCTTGACATGAGTGTTCTCTTTCCACATCTTTTCCCCAAGGCACGTCACCCACCCCCCTTCTGAGTCGTCTCGAAAAACATGCCCCCACCCCTCCACTCGGTTGATTTCCCCTTGATGGAGGGGCGTGTTTCAATTTTCTCTAAGACACTCGGTTCCTTGTCCGCTTTGCTTTTCGCTCGGCATGAGCAGCTTGCACAAACAAATTGCAGTATCAGAATGCATTGACGGATTGCATTGACACATCACGTTGACACATCACGTTGACACATCACATTTGGTTGGCTCAAACTCCATCGCTCCTTCTTTTTTCCTTTCTGCCTTCAGTTTTGTGCTATTTAGAATGCCCTCACAGCTTGACACACATCGTATCATCCATTCACCCAACACACAAGTCCCTAATGTAAACATCTTCCTCCTCTCTCGCATTCGGCTTTCCTTGCCTGCTCCTTCTCTCTTGCTCTCTGCAGGCTCGTCCCATGCGACCCTCTGTGCCCTCTGCCGCTGCTGCTGCTGCTGCTGCCACTGCTGCTGCCACGACAGCTGCTGCCACTGCTGCTGCGGCAGCTGCACCAGCCCCTGCAAGCGCCATACACTCCCATCCTTCACATCACCCTCCTCCTCGCCGCCCTTCCTCCGTGCCCCCCTCCAAGCCACCATCCTCATCTGCTTCCGCAGCAAGCTCCGTCACCCCCTCTCCTCCGCCCCTCACTGGGACTTCCCTGCCCTCTGCTTCCTCCTGTCCCCCCTCCCTCGTGCCGCTGCACGCTGCTTTTGGGTCCTCCTCCTCCTCCACCACCCCATCGCCACCTCCGCTTGTTGCCTCCCCTTCGGCTCCTGCGATTTCTGCCACTTCCTTCCCCGCTGTCTTCCAGGTGGGTGGCTAAAGGTCATTCTGTCTTATTGTCATTTTGACCCCCCCACCTTCCATACCAATCGTTTTCCTTCCCACTACACGCCCTTGTTTTGTTTTGCTATTAATCCATTGGTTACCTACCACGCAGTTTTTTTGGGATTCTTAAATCCGCCTGCTTCTCAATAGATGCCCCCCTGTTTCGCCTGCAATCAATCCATCCATCGGTGACCTACCTACCTACCCCGCCCCTATCATCCTGCTCTATCCACATGCCTCATCCGTCCTGCCAACTTTTCACAAAATTCCTCAAGGCATGTGTGCTCTTGTCCCTCCAATCCTGTCACACCGCATTATACCACACTACACCACATCCCATCCCATCAAACCAGGTCACATCCGCCTCACACCACCGAGTGCGGTCGCTGCCACTGCCCTCTGCCCCCATTCTCGGTCTCCTGCGCCCAGGATCCCTCGTCGTCGCCACTGCACGTGAAAGCACTTGGCTCAGGTTCTGACCTTTCTCTTTTGATACCCAGAACCATCCGCCTCTCCTCCTTCTCTTTTGTCGCCACTGTGTGTGACCAGCACCAGGTTCAGTTTCTCCTCTCTTGCCTTGAACCCCGAACCCTCTGCCTCTCACTCCCTCGTACTGACTCTCGCACCTGCTCTCACCTGCACTCGCTTCTGCTCTGCACATCATTCCCACTCACAGTCGCGTTTCACTCTCACATTTGCACAGCATTGCAACCACGCGTGCACTTGTGCTTGCTCCCAACTTCCCTCACGTATGCCATTACGCACCAGCTCTGTTCAGCTTCCCTCTTTCTGCCAGCCCTCTCCAGACGGGAGTTACCTTTGAGTCAATTGTTGGTCATCTCTGCTGGACCGGCAGGAATTTGCCCGTGTTGTCACATACTCCCTTCTCCCTCGCTTTCCCTCCTCACATACTCCGTTTCTGTTTCCTCCTCGTTTTCTCTGCTTTTCTGATTCTGCTCCTCCCGCCAAAATCCTGTTATCGTATTCTGAGCCATTCAAGATACTTCTTTTCCAACTCTTCTCCTCCCTCCCGTCCCTCACTCTGCCTCCACTGCACCTCTGCACCTCTTCCCATCTGCGCCTCTCCCTCTCTGCACTCTCCCCTCTGCACTCTCCCCTCTGCACGTGCCTCGCACCGCAGAGTGGTGGTGCCAGGGCACGCAGAGGCATGGTCGTTGGCATCCAAGGGCTCTGCTGCGTTCCTTGTGCCATGCGCCACATCCATGCATGTGAGCTCATCTCTCCTCATCCACCCCTTTGTGGGTCAGTCGTTGGCCTCTCTGCTCATTAATGGGTGTTGCTGTCCCCAGTGCATGCTGTATTCGCTTCATCATCGTCACAATAAGTCTTGTTGAAGTGATGAATGACATCAGTGTCTTCGAAAATGGAGTGTGTATGATTATGTGCCGTGCCATGGCTGGCCTGACCTGCCATGTGTCTTGTTGCATGCGTTGTACTGCTGCCGTGCTACTACATACTCTCACCCGTGACGCTGTTCCTCTCCGCTCTGCAGCTCAATTCGGTTGTGGAAGCCACCGTCCTTGCACCAGTGGTGCAGCAGCAGCAGCCGCAGAGTCAGCAGCAACACCAGCAGCAGCAGCAGCAGCAGCAGCAACACCAGCAGCAAGAGCAGCAGCAGCAACAGCAGCGCCTTTCCCCTCCATCATCCTTCCCTCTGCCTCTCTCCCTCATGCTGGCACAGCAGTCTGGCCCGCCCCCTGCTGCCTCTTCATCCCTCAAACCCTCATCAGCACCGTTTGTTCCCACAGCGACAGACAGTGCCGCTGCTGTTAGGGCAACCAGCAGTGCATCATCACCCGCAATGGGAGTGGGGCAGTGGATGGGTGGGGTAGCAGCAGGTGCGGCAATGGCAGCAGCACAGAGTAATGGTGGCGCCACATTACATGCCAATGCACCCTTGTTCATCCCCACTGGTGTCCCCACTGTCACAGTCCCCACTACCCTCGCTGCTGCCGCTCCCAGCACGTCTGCTGCTGCGCTGTGCAGCCCGAATCCCCCCTTTCCTGGTGCTGCGACCGCATACCCAGCAGCACCACCTGCGCCGTCCCTGTTGACATTTGCATCTGCGCCGTTCGTGCCTCAGCAACACGCATCCGCTGCTCCCCAGCATGTGTCCATGGGGCCTCAGCAGGCCCTCTCAGCCTCTATGCATGTGGTACATGCTCCTCATGTGGCCTCTGCTGCTGCTGCTGCTGCGGTGGCGGCTCCTCTTGCCATGCATGCTTCTGCTGCTGCTGCTGCTGCTGCTGCTGCTGCCAGTCCCTCACCACCACCTCCGACAGGCACCATGGGCGTGCATTTGCACCTGCAACCTTCCCAGCAGCACGCTCACGCTCACACCCCCCAGCAGCACGCGCATGCTTCTCAGCTGCACGCACAGCCCCCCCAGCAGCACGCTCACCCGCCTGACATCTGTCGCTGGTGCTTCACCCGGCGGTCCGAGTACCTTATTGTGGATTGCAGTGAGTGGGGGGGTTGCAGTGAGTGGGGGGATTGCAGTGAGTGGGGGGATTGCAGTGAGTGGGGGGATTGCAGTGAGTGGGGGGTTGCAGTGAGTGGGGGGATTGCAGTGAGTGGGGGGTTGCAGTGAGTGGGGGGATTGCAGTGAGTGGGGGGTTGCAGTGAGTGGGGGGTTGCAGTGAGTGGGGGGGTTGCAGTGAGTGGGGGGGTTGCAGTGAGTGGGGGGGTTGCAGTGAGTGGGGGGATTGCAGTGAGTGGGGGGATTGCAGTGAGTGGGGGGATTGCAGTGAGTGGGGGGATTGCAGTGAGTGGGGGGTTGCAGTGAGTGGGGGGATTGCAGTGAGTGGGGGGATTGCAGTGAGTGGGGGGGTTGCAGTGAGTGGGGGGATTGCAGTGAGTGGGGGGATTGCAGTGAGTGGGGGGATTGCAGTGAGTGGGGGGTTGCAGTGAGTGGGGGGATTGCAGTGAGTGGGGGGATTGCAGTGAGTGGGGGGGTTGCAGTGAGTGGGGGGATTGCAGTGAGTGGGGGGATTGCAGTGAGTGGGGGGGATTGCAGTGAGTGGGGGGATTGCAGTGAGTGGGGGGTTGCAGTGAGTGGGGGGATTGCAGTGAGTGGGGGATTGCAGTGAGTGGGGGGATTGCAGTGAGTGGGGGGGTTGCAGTGAGTGGGGGGATTGTAGTGAGTGGGGGGATTGCAGTGAGTGGGGGGTTGCAGTGAGTGGGGGGTTGCAGTGAGTGGGGGGTTGCAGTGAGTGGGGGGTTGCAGTGAGTGGGGGGATTGCAGTGAGTGGCGTGATTGCAGTGAGTGGCGTAACGGCAGCGGTGATGTGATTGCATAGAATGCCAAACACTTCACTTTCCCATTGGCTGTAGGAGCACGCTCGATAATGTCCATGACTATGTGCACATACTTGTTCTCTATTTGGCAGGGCATCTTGGGCCGTGCACGTCATGCCATGACATGGCACCGTTTGATGGGGTGTGCCATCTGCCCACGTGTCGCAAGCCCGTTGGCCGCCTCCATCGCATCTACCGTTAGCTTGTTGAGTCGTCTATCGACTTCAGCATGGATCGTGGCTTCTGAGAAGTTCCTGTGTTGCCAGCTTACGATTTCTAGCATCATTCGTTTGGGGGGGTGGGGGGGTTGGCGGGGAGTGAGGGGGGGGTGGGGGTAGGGGGGTTGGCAGCGAGTTGGGGGGGGGGGGGGGGGGGGGGGGGGTGTGGAGAGGGGGGGGGAGGGGTTTTAGGGCTTTGCGCTGACATTCCAGGTAGTAGTGACGAGTGTACCATGTAGGCTGCCAAAATCATTTCACTACCCATGAAAATCTCGGGAAACCGTGGGGAGTGCCTCAAAGCATACGTGCATGTGCACATGCAGTGCAGGTAGTGCGGGGAGCTGACCACATGTTTCCCATTAATTGGACTGAGTTAACATGTACTGGTACCGTGTGCGTGGTTCTGGCATTGAAGGCAGTGAAGGCAAGAAACATGCTGGCCACACACTGTTGTCGAGTGCAGCTCCCGCACATGCTGAAAAATACTTGGCCGTTGCATGGCTACGGGCCTTTCCTACCGTTTCTCATGACTGTGTATGAAAGACAGGACAAGTTGTTAAGCAGGGCGCTCGTTTATTTGTTTTAATAGACATATTACGTCCCCAGCTGAGAGTGGCTGCACATCCCTGCCGTATGTAGGTTCTCCTGATAGGTCAGCTCAATTTGCCATACACGCCCCCCAAGGTTAATAGCATGCAATGCAATTAATACCACACCACATGCTAGGCCCGCTTCTTGTATCTGCTAGGGTGATTGGCCGGCTTGTAGCGTACTCCAGTACGTGATTCGTTAGCGAAGAAATTTATGATAAGTTTATATTTCATGTGCTACTTTTCTAAAAATATGAATTGGTAGAAAGCATATATCTGTTGTAAGTTGCCTTGGATAAGTATGATTGAATTGTAGTTTAGTAATCTGCAGCTGCAAGCTGAAGTATATTCGGCAGGCATCTTTTGCTTGACTGTCGACTCTTGATTGGCGGTGGAAGTCTGAGAGTACTGTACACACAAGTATTTCCACGTTTCCTAGCCACAAGTCGGGTGGAGGGGATGTAGGTAATGAGTGCCGAACATTCCCGCCAATACACCTGGTCCGCGGTATTTTAACCGCGCGAAAATGGGTGGCAGAATTTTGGATTATCTGGCCGTGGTGAAGATAGGGGTCCAAAATTTGGGTCGCTATTTTCACCACCAAATATCTGAACAGCATGGAAAGTTCTGACAGTACTCCTCAAAATGACCACCCTGGATTTTCTCGCCATCTGGAATGTTCGAGTGTCAGAAAAGTAAGAACATCGACGGTGAAGATTCTGTCGTGAAAATCCAGCTGGAAAAGTTGCCTCCCACATGCATGGCTCGAGCTGAAATATCGAAAAAGGCCCTGGAAATTTTCCAAGTTGGTTCGGTCAAGTGTGAACAGAGATTTCTGGCCACCCAACAGAAAACGCCCAGCATGCCGACAAACTTGGTTAAGATAGCGGTGGTTAATTTACCGCGGACCAGGTGTATTGACACGAAATGACACTGACAAGGATATTTAGGGCGTGTACAGCGCGTACATTCTGGGAATATTAGTACTCACACGTTTCCCGGATCAAAAAATCTCACTGTACCAAAAAACGAATATAAGGTGAGTCGAGTCCGAAGGTTTGGGCCTTCCAGCGCGCGGACACAACCCTCTGCACACAAATTTCTACAGTTCGTGGAAAACGAGGTAACTGGTTGCCTCGTCTATCATCGCACAGAAATTCACGCACAAGCGAAAATTCCACGCTTGAACGAAAATTACTGTAGCGGGCAGGACGCAATGCTGTACCCTTGTTCGCGCGCACACTGATTCCAGTAACGTGTGTTAGACGATTCGTCGTACGCGCAGCGGGCGTGCCGTCTTGTGAACGGAAGCTGATCGTGTCCAACCTTTTTGTAAAATGCAGTGTTACAATAGGAAATGTGGTAACTGAATGGGTTTATGAACTGTAAATGGACGCGCTGGACAGGCCCTTATAGTTTCTTTGATTTGTAGAACAGCTGGACTGGCGAGGTATGAAAGTATATATGCGTTGAAACCTTTGTGCTGAAACCTTTGTATACGGACTGATATGGCAACTAGCTCAAACAATTCAGATGTTTGCTGTGAAAGGTTATCTTGGGTTTGTCACTTGAAATCCCACTGGATTCTTGTGGCTCATGTGGTGTTTGGGGAGTGTCGTTTTGAAGAAACACGCGTGCCGCCAGCTTCGTTCCGCTCAAGCATCGCTGTGTTCGGGTTGCGTTTTCGGGAAACTTTACAGACTTGAGGGTATGCAAATTAGTCGCCCTGCCCATTCGTCCCCCTTTTGTTTGCGGGAAGAGAAACCGACAGCAAAAATCGCCTGGAGGTACCCGTTCATCCTTCCGTTCTGTTCCGAAACGAACACCTGGAAGTCTTACTGCAAGGCGACCAATCTGCAAAATTCACGAGGCAACTCTCCCTACGAGTTTGTTTGTTTGGTGCATTGCAAAGGCATCCCCAAGTGGGATCTGGTGGGCAAATTGCTCACTCCAAGTTCATGCTTGGTTTCAGTTGTTCAATGAACCGAAGAGAGAATGCCTTTGAGCCAAAACTCAGGTCAAGTGCAACCCCAATGTCAACCACATAATTTGTGTCATAGAGCCCTCTCCCTGCTTTGCCTACACTGCAACAGCCTAGTAGTAGCTTCCATCGACCATCTCCTGACGTGTAGGTACGTTTCACGTGGCTACGGTCTCTCCTCCGCGCGGGTCCGTCGCGTGTATTGCGGGCTGCACAAAACAATTCACTGTTTGATAACCACTCGAAATGCCTATCGAGCCCAATTTCATCGCAACATTCCTGCTGCACATCCCTCTGTGCAGTATTTTGTCCGCACCTAGTGCATCTCTCTTTCAACCAGCGGCAACAGTCACGTCATAGGACCACGTGGTCGACTCAGCACGTTGCCCAGGTAGTTTTCTTCTTCGAGTGCACTGCTTGGGTGTACAAAGCAAACCCCATGTGGCCATGTCTCACATTAGGTCACCCACATTTTTCTCCACCGCTCATCTTCACACTTGAACCAGTGGCTGCGAAATCGAGTCGCTGTTAGTACCACTGAACGTACAAGTGCGTCGCGTCACACCCTGTGCTGCCAGAGTGACCAAGTGCGAACTCGTCCTGCTACTAGCTCAAAATTATCTCGATGGTGACAAGCGGCGAATCCATGGCTGCCAGCATGAACTGCGTGGTTAAGGCCCGGAGAGCGCACTCACGACCGCAATACTTGTCCAGATGGCGTCCCGAGGTACTGGAGTGTGGTTGAACAGAACCATCTATCTCAAAGCATTACTATCCTTCATATCATCATGATGCTCATGCCCTTCCGTGTTCAAATGCTATACTCAATTGCCTGGGCTCCCATGTGGGATGCAAGTTCTTCATCTGTCACTCCTGCGTCCTCTTCCCATTACAGCTCTCGATCTCTGACCTTCGGCCTGAACGCTACACTCAGATACCCACTCTAGAAGGGCTTCACCGGAGCATAAGAACTGGACAGCAGCAGTGTGAACCAACGACTAATCATACCACCACCCCACCTCCCCCCCACCCCCACGCCCCCTTTCCCCTTCTTCTCCCTCTCCCCCTTTCCCCCTATCGCTCCCCGTTTCTCACCCGTTACAGGAGGACTCAATACTACTGGACCACGTGATGGAGCACGGCACCACCCAGTGGGGGCTGCTGCAGCGCAGTGGAACTCTCCCAGGCCGGGACAACAAGGCTTGCTGCAACCGGTTCATCCTTCTCAGGAGGTATGCAGCTACTACTACTACTACTACTACTACTACTACTACTACTACTACTACTACTACTACTACTACTACTACTACTACTACTACATACACACTCCACGCTGACCAGCTAGAATTATCATCGGAATTGCTTCCAGCCATCTCCTTTCATGCCACCTGATGATGCATATTTGCTGCTGATGCTGTGCAGAAAGTTTATGCGACAGAAGAGATCCCGTGGCTCTGCAATGATGCCACCTGCTGCAACGACTGCTGCAAATGGGATTCCGGATTCAACAGACAGCCATGGGTCAGCTGGCAGTGGCGTCAGCGGCAACTCGGGCTCATCTGCAGGCCCACTTGTCCCTCAGGAGTCCTCCTCGCCCCTGCGCCCCTCTCTTCAACCGCACATCCCTCGGTCTGTCTCCTTCCCGAACGTACAATTCGCATTGCAACAACCCTCTCCGGGAAGTGACGGTGGTATGAGTTCCATGTCGGTTAGTATGCCCTCTCCGCAGCCAGGCATGCTGCAATGGAGCCTGCTGTCGACGACTCCTTTTGCTGCCAACATGACGGAAAATTCGTTGCGTGCGCACCCGGCCAGCCCCCTGTCTCACGCCCATCTCGTGCCATCTGCTGCGCTGGTAATGTCAACCCAGCAGCAGAACACTTATAATTCAGTGGATCGTTCTGCGGGTGGATCTACCCAGTATTTGCAGCACCAGCAGTGCGAGTCCAACAAGGCTGTTCCAGCAACAATGGGTGGGATCAGCAACGACATTTATGACAGTGGCGGCAGCAGCAGCATCAAGAAAGAAGGGCTACTTTTCCATGACAACAGCAGAAAGAATGACCCGCCCCCACCAGTGCCCGACATTCACAAGCTGACAAATCCATCCGCCCTTTCGGCTCTTTCAGACTTGGAAGTGCTGCTTGCACACCTGTCCGCTGCACGCATGCCCACTGCTCCTAATAGGCCAACCTATCCAACCTCACTCCACTTTCCCTCCATAGATCCGCCACAACACCACCTCCTTCAGACTGGAATGCATGCCAATCCGGTGGGGACCGCGCAGCCGGTGGGGACTGCAGCTCTTTTCCCGAATGGCCCAAGTTCGTTTCAAAACACTCAGGGGCTCAGTTGTGAACCGTTCAAACCTTTGGCATCTTATGGGGAACGAGACGGCAGGAGTTATGGGAGTTCAAATGTAAGCGCTACCGGGAGAAAACAGCCAGAAGTCCGGCCGGACCAATTATTGGAAAGTATGACTAGAGGAAATTCAATTGTGCATGTATTAGATTATAGAGTTTGATTTTCTACTCATCTTGACTGGGAATAATGATGATCATAATATCATTTACAGGCTTGAAGTAAATTCGTTATATGCGATGATTGCACATAAGGGGTATCGTCCGAACGTTGTAGGAGGGAAGGCATGTGCGAACTCAAATCGAATGGCGTTAGCGGTAACGCGTGGAAACGAGGAAGGCAACGCAAATCTGGCAGCGAGGCTCGATTGGGATTTGGCAGCGAGAGAAGAAGGTTCGAGGCCCAGTACAGTGTTCAAACCGAACGTCGACATGCCTCGACAAAACGTAGAGTAATGACAACCGTCCGATTTCTGGTATAGCCCGAACATCTGAGGGTTGAAGTGTGTCGATAGCCGTCCACGTTTTGTCGAGGTACTGTATATGCGATTTCATCTCTTACTCGAATGTGTGGAATTTGTCGGTGAGGCTTGTTGATTTACGTTGACGAGGCTGGCCGACCACATTCGGAGTTTGAAGTCAAAGTTTCAGTGCACCGAAATCGTTACCATCTATCGAAATGAAAATAGTATGCAGTTTCCCATATAACGCGCGTCCGTCTGGGAATCCTTACGGGGAAATAGTTAATCAGACACTGGAAAATGGAATGCTGGTAGACCTTTTTGTCAAAGTGGTCAGGGGTACGAAACCCCGAAATCCTTCTAATCTTAGAGCGAAACGGTCTGTTGCCTGTGGCTCATCCACGTCAGGAATAGTGCACTGTACGTCGTCCAAAAAGCCTCCATCGGCGGGCGAGGTCGATTTGTCCGTACAATACAAGTACGACATGCTTGAGGGTGGAGGAGGAGACTCAGGGAGTGTTACATGTGCGCAAGAACTACGCTGGGCCGTGCTGGGCCGCTGCAGCCCAGGGGCATTTGCGCGGACCAGCGCGGACCAGCATGGACCAGCGAACGGCCCAGGTGTGGACCCGACTTGCATCCGCCCACGGACCAGCATGTACAGTGCGAGGCGCACGTACGAAAACGACGCTCGACACGCCGGACCATTTCCAGAGCGACCCAAGGCGATGGGAATCGCATGCGAAAACTGCGTTCTGATTGTTTCGCCAAAAGTATCTGCTGTGTGCGACACCTTGTTCAAGCGTGACCAGGTACACTTGTTTTCGTCAACACTTCGTTTTCGAAGCTGCAATGTACTGTGCATAGCTGGTCCGCCGCAAATGGTCCCCGGTACCACGCGGGACCACTTTTGGAAGTGGTCCCTCTAAAATGGTGCGCCCTTGCATTCGCTGGTCCATTTCCTTGTAAATGGACCAGCGCGCAATGTAACACCCCCTCACACCTGTGCCAGCGAATTCTATTGCTGTCAGTCATGTTGCGGTGAACCCGGGCAGGCGTGCCTTCTCTACCCTGGCCATCCCAGTTGGACAAACACTTAGAAAGCGGCGCGAATGTTCTTCACCGCCTCTTGATTGGTCAGGCCGTGTTTACCTCCCATACCTTCCCAAACCCACCCCTCCCTCCCCTCCCCCCTCCCCTTCCCCACCGCAGCCCGCCTGTGGCTCCCGTTCCCCCATCACACTCCTGTCATCCCTCCCCGCAGCACCCGCATGAATATGAATATGTACGGCTAGCTATCGGTGACGTCACCGTTTCAGGCGACGTTACTCCCCCAGAACGCAGAACCCGTGCGCTGCGCTCACTAGCACACACCCGCAGTTTTGCCAAGTGTGTCAGATGTGAAGCATTCAGTGCGGTTCATTACGGCGCGTGGAGTTGAGAACCCGTTTTCGTGCGTCACTAACTATCATGGGCACCAGAACAGAACATTCAGGATTCGATAGACGTACTATTGGGACACGCATTATTCGCGCTACGCCCTCGGTTGCTGACCGGTGGTGGTAACCCTAAAGCTGGCAGGCACAGCACCCTCCGCACCAACCCGCCATTTCCAGTTTCAAGATCGCCGCAGCAATAGCACTATCACCGTCGCACAGTCACCGCAGCGGTTGCACCTCGCATACCCTCATTACTACCATCATGGCGTCCGTCGCTCGCCCGCCGACCTCTCGCACCAGCCACCGCCGCTCCGCCTCTTCCCGCCGCGTGCGCGCATGGTCTTCGCTCTCAGCGCTGCTCCTCGCCGCGTGCTGCCTCCTCGCGCTCTCCCCGAACCGTGGGGTCCTGCCCGTGGCGCGTGCGACGCAGCAAGTCCCGTGGGACAACTTCACCTCGCCGTGCACGCCGCTCTCGGACCCTCCCCCCGCCGGTGCGTTTTAAAGTGCTCCTTCAGGTGTAGCCTATTAACACGCTTCCAGGTTCTCCCCCGGCCGGTGCGTCACTGCCGGCGGTGACGGTCGTCCAGCGGGACGGCCGCGGCGAAATCCGCAGCCCAAAGAAACGGCACCTTGCCGCCGCTCTCCCGCCGGCAGTAGTAGTGGTACAAGTTCGTGCCACGGCTCACTCCTGTGTCGAGCTTCACAACGCGGCACCCTGCCCGTCTGAACCTAGAACTCGATGAGCCTCCTTGGTTAGAGGAGACGAGCCGCTCCTTCGTCGTGGGCTTCCACGTCCTTACTCTAGTGTACCTAGTAGTAGTGTCCTAGTATTCAAGAATAGGGCCTGCCGTAGTCGTAGGGCTTTCCTTGGCTTGTATGCACAGGTTAAGTTATCCGTTTCGTACTCGCAATATGCCACGGGACCGCATTAGACCTGCGTGCACCCTCCCGCATCTTTCTTTGTCCTGAATCAGGGTCCGTTCAAGGCGTCTTTCAGGCTTAGAGCGAAATGCTGAGTGCTGATGCTGTCACAATAACAACTACCACTGCTGCTGCTACTGCTACTGCAGCTACGTCTGCTACTGCTGTATCCGCTTCTAGTAGTGGTAGCGATAAATTGCTGGTGGTGCTCTTAATTCCGCCTTCTCACCTCCCCCCCTATTCCATCTTCCGCCTCCCCCTCCCCCCCTTTACCCCGTGCTCCGTCCCGTTCCCTCCTCGCCTTCCCTCTTTTCCCTCATCTTTCCTCTGTCTTTCCCTTCCCCGCTTCTTCCCTCCTCTTCCCCACCTCATCCCCCTTCTCCCTCCCCCCTTTCTCCCCTTCGTCCCTCCAGGCTTCAAGCTGTGGAGCGATCCGACGATATGGCCCGGAGGACTGGTGCCGGGCGTGGCGGCGGGCAAGGGCGCCAACGCCACCATCCCGTGCGGCTTGGCCGTGCTTCTCAACGTGCCGTCCGTCGTGCTCTCCACTCTCACCATTCGGGGCATGCTCAAGTAAGAGCAGGAGTGGGGAGGGGCGCGGAGGAGTGAGCAGGAGCGAGAAGGACTACAGTCGGAACGGGGAGACTGGCAGGAAGGGAGGAGAGGAGGGAGTGGAAGGGGAAAGAGGCTCCAAGAGAGTGGAGCAAGAGCGTGTATGGGGGTTTCCTGAATGGATGACACTAGACGCTCCAGCATGTTTGTCCGTTCACCTACTACATGCATCCTTATGTGCCACATCCTTCTGCATTCTCCGTTCCCATCTCCCCTTTCCTCGCCCGCTTTTCTGCACCACTTCCCTCCTACACCGTCCCGAACCCCCCTTGAATTCCTCCTGCTTCTATCTTGAATTCCCCCTTTGATTCCGCTCTGCGTGTGTGTCTGGCTGTTGCAGAATCAGGGACACAACGTTGCGGCCGCTGGTGGCGGTGAACGCGTCGTTTGTGATCGTGGAGGGGCAGCTGATCGCAGGCAACAGCACCAATCACTTCTCCCAGCGGGTCGTCTTCACGCTCACACCCAACCCCAACGGCCGCGCCCCCTACCAGTACTCCGGCAATGCACCCGCTGACCCCTCCAACCCCCGCAACTTCGGCCACAAGGCCTTCGTCGTGGTGCGTGCTGCTGCTGTGAGGTGGGGGCTTCTCTGGGCTCTGGGCTGCTGCTGCGTGTGTGGCGTGCTGCATGGTGCTGCCCTCTGCTGTGCTGCTCCCTATCCCCATCCCAACGCCCACCCCCCAACCCCCCTCTTCCCAGGTGGGAGGGCAGGTGCGCATGCACGGCATGCCGGGTGGCTCCGCCACTCCCGCTTGGTGCCGCCTGGCAGCGACAGCACAGGCGGGCGATTCAGCCATCATAGTGGACCGGGACGTCACGGCATGGCCCGTGGGCTTCTATGTTGGCCTCGCCTCCACCGACTTTTATGCCGACCAGATCGACGTCGCCGCCATTGTCAATGGTGAGTGGGCCTCCTTTGAGGATGATCAAGAATGGCTTTTCAGTGTGTGTCCCTCCTCATCCAGTTTCCATGTCACCGTTTACTCTCTCGAGAGAGTTTGCTCTCCCCGCTCCCTCTCTTTCAGCTCATCCGCTTCACCCTTCCCCGCACAACTTTTCCCCATGCCAGCTTCTCTTGAAAAGCCGGAAAAAAAAAAGAGCATGCATCCCCATCACTCTCTCCTCCCTCCTCGAACCAGTGACCGCCATGGGTGGCAGCAAGTGGCGTGTGAATCTCAGCGCGCCGCTCTCCTACAGCCACTTCGGAGAGATCGTGCCCGATGGGTTCGGCGGCACGATAGACGAGCGTGGGGAGGTGGTGCTGCTGAACCGCACAGTGGTCATTCGAGGGGAGGACGAGGCGGCACCGCACAACTGGGAGGGCGGGCACTTCATGGTGTTCTTCACTCAGACCGCGCAGATGATAGAGGGCGTGGAGTTTGCCCAGATGGGGCAGCAGGGGCAGCTGGGGCGCTATAACATTCACTTCCACCTGTGTGGGAACCAGGCGGGGAAGAGTGTGGTGCGCAAGAACGTCATGCATGACAGCAAGCAGGTGGGGCAGCTTGCTGGTGTCAAATTTGGAGCTCAAAGCTCTTTAAGAACGTCATGCATGAAAGCAAGAACTGATCCATTAGTAATGAGCTCAAAGCTCTTTAAGTACATCCGAAACGAGCAAGGTATGCATGGGGAGGGGATTGGGGGCAATCCCAAGGCAATCTCCAATTGGTGGGCTGGAGATTGCTTGGTGATCACATTTGGGTTTGGTTGGGATGTGTACACCCAACCAACACAAAGTGCAAACTACCCTCCATCCCTCCATCCCCATCGCCTCCCCTCTCCAATGCAGCGCTGTGTGGTGGTGCACGCGACCTTCAACCTGTCTGCCCCCTTGCACTCTCCTTCCTCCCCTCCCCAATGCAGCGCTGTGTGGTGGTGCACGCGACGTTCAATCTGACGGTGGAGGAGAACGTGGCGTTCAACACGAGAGGGCATTGCTTCATGGTGGAGGAGGGCGGCGAGCAGGGCAACTCCTTCATCCGCAACCTCGGCGTCTGGACGCGCCCAGGTGCGTTTTGAGTCGCCGTCTGGACGCGCCCAGGTGTGTACACGCCGCTTGCACACACTGCTTATTCCACACTGCTCATTCCACCACACTGCGTTGGTTTCTTCTTTGCTCTTTTTCTTGCTGTGCGCGTGTTTTACCGTCTGCTTTGGCCTGTTTGTGTTGCTGTGCGTGCATGCATGCATGACTTGGTGTGTGTGTGCGTATGTGTGCGTATGTGTGCGTATGTGTGCGTATGTGTGCGTATGTGTGCATGCATGCAGTGGAGGTGAAGATATCGGATGAGGAGACGGACGACATGCCATCCACATTCTGGATCACCAACGCCAACAACAACTACCTCGGCAATGTTGCTGCCGGCTCAGAAGACACTGGGTGGGTGGCTGGGTGGATTTGCCTGGGAGCAGAACGGATTGACAGGATTCACCTTACTCTCCCCACCTCCCTCGCTTCACGAGCTTATTGGCCAACCATTGGTTCCTCACCCATCCACCCTCTCTCTCTCTCTCCTCATTCCATTGGTTCCACCATTCCCCAGTTGTAGCATGCACATGGCTCTTCCATGATCCATCTCCTCTCATATTCCACATGACTCCCCCATGCATTCACTCTTATCCGTGTGCCATCAGCTTCCTGATCGAGTCGAGGTTGTCACCATAACGGCAGTGAATTTACACACCATCTCCCCTCCACCCTTTTCCCTACCCTTCACCCTCTCCCTCCCCTCCCCCACGCTCGTGTCTGCACGCTACCAGCTTCTGGATCGAACTCGCTTTTCTAATCAAGTCATCAGTTCTTCTTCCAACCTCAGGATTCTCACAGGCTGTTGGCACAGTGGCCGCTGATCAACACGCTCATCCCCATCAAATCAACCCCTCTCTCTGCCTCTCCCACGCACCTCCCGTCCCGCCCTTGTCTGCACGGCATCAGCTTTTGGATCGAGCTGAGGGACCGAGTGAGGGGCCTGTCATTGCAGTGGCCGCTCATCAACACGCTCATCCCAATCAACTACCACCGTGTCGGCACGTTCGCGGGCAACGTTGCTCACTCGTGTGCCACGGGCTTCCGTGACTACCCCCGCGGCTTCAACCCGCGCTTCAACGCCTCCACACTGTCCGATGACAACTACGTGCGTCACTCACTACCACCCACTCTTTGAGACAACTCAGGACTAGCGTCCAGGCCTGCATGCCTGCGCTCTCATGCCACCAGTGTGCGTTGCCCCCTGCTGCCACCTGCTGCCACCTGCTGCCCCCTGCTGCCACCTGCTGCCCCCTGCTGCCACCTGCTGCCACCTGCTGCCACCTGCTGCCACCTGCTGCCCCCTGCTGCCCCCTTTTGCCCCCTGCTGCCCTCTGTTGCCCTGCTGCCATATGCTGCTTCCTGCGTGTTTCGTTTGCTCTCCCTGCTCTCTCCTCTAAAGTGTGTCTCGTACTGTGCTCCCTGACCTTGCGTTCAGCTGTTTCTTGCGGTTCGCAGCTGTGCCCTATCCTGTGGTGCAGTGCATAATCCCCTGCCCTGCCCATCTTCCGATGCACGTGCAACAATCCCCTGCTCGTTCATCAAGAGCACGTCCATGCGTGTGCGTGTGCGTGTGCGTGTGCCCCTCCCATATTCCGTTGATCGTTGCAGTGGGACGATCCAGTGTGGGTGACTATGGCGGACTTCCTTCTCTACAAGAACCTCTACGTGGGGTAAGTCCACCCATGCTCCCTCTTTCTTCCTCTTCTTCGCCCCTCTTTCTTCCTCTTCTTCGCCCCTCTTTCCCTTCCCTTCCACCTTCCCTCCCTTCCCTACCCCTCTCCTTCCTCTCCCTTGTCACACCAGTCTGCACATCACCGCCAGCAGCATGTGTGCTGTGCCGTGCGTAATGGTGCTGCCGGGTGCCCCACCATTTGAGTAATGAGTAAAGCAGTGTATTGAGTTGAGTTGAGAGGACGACCCACTCGTGTAATGCATCATCCCCCACCCACCCACCTCTACACACCGGCTAGGCAACCTGGCTGACATGACACGTGCCGTTAAGCATCCTTACCCATTAAGCATACATGCAGCCCTCGCCCATTCTCACCTCCCCACTTCTGCAATGTCCCTCTTGCCCGGTAACAAATTTCTCACCACTTGGTGTTTCGTGCCTTACCGCACAACACGGACGCACGCATTCACCCCACCCACCCTGCTACCCTCCTCCCCACCCCTCTCCCCACCCCTCCCCCTACCCCTCCCCCCACCCCTGCAGGGCGTTCATCCACAACACGGACTACGTGGTGTTTGACGGCTTCACAGCAGCGGACAACGTGTGGGGGGTGAACATGCATCAGGTGGAGGGCGCTGTGATGCGCAACCTCAGGGTGGTGGGGCAGACCGCCAACTACGGCAACGCCTGGGACTGCACCGAGGAGTGGGGCTCTGGGGGTTGCGCTCCGGTCTCAGGCTGCAAGTGAGTGCAGGAGGGAGTAGGGGAGGGAGGGAGTGAGGGGGGAAGGGATTGAGGGAGGGAGTGAGGAGTGAGTGAGTGGTTGGTTGGCTTGGTTTTTTTTTTTTTTTTTTTTTTTTTTTTCTAAGGGGGGGCCGCCTCAGTGGTCCATCTTTGAGCGCTCTATCATTTTCCTTTCTCTCTCTACTACTCTGCCACCACGTCTTTGTACCCCTGCCTTCGCTCCCGCTCCTCCTCCACGTGGCAGCTTCCCATTGGCGGAGGGGCAGCAGGGGCGCAGTGTGGGGTGGGGGGGGCGGGAGGAGCCCGTATACGGGCTGGTGTGGACGCAGAGCCCATGGTTCACCGACGGGCTCTTTGACAACGTTGTTGACGGCGCTAAGTGCGTGCATCCATGCATCTACGCATCCATGCACCCATGCATCCATCCATGCACCCATGCATCCATCCATGCACCTATGCATCCATCCATGCACCCATGCATCCATCCATGCACCTATGCATCCATCCATGCATCCATGCATTGGCCTGGGCTGGCTGACACACCACTACTTAGCATGGCACAGCATCATCATGAACTCGCATCTCCTCCTGCCCTCCTCCAAGGCCCTATCCCGTCTCTTTCTCTCGCACACCCACCCTGCAGGTTCGCTGGTTTTGACAGCACGTGCAAGCCGTCTGCTGCGGTGGCGGTGGCTGGGGACAGGGGAGCTTACTGGAACGCAGGCAACAGCCTCAAGGTGCCTCCCACCACCTCCCCACTGCTTGTTACTAACGGTCCTTCACTGTTCTCTCTGCTCTCTGCTCTCTGTTCACAGTCGCACCCTCATCATCATGCGTCGTTCCAAAGTACCAAGTGCAGCTATGCGTGCACCCATGGACCGATGCTGCTTGCATTGCACGTGCTCAACAAATCTAAGTAATCTCTGAAGAAACTAGTCCCTTTCCTGCTGAACTAACAGATCGCACGTCTTCCTCCTCCTACTCCTCCTCCTCCTGCTCGCCCCATCACCAGAACCTCAAGTTCAGCACTGTAACGCGGACCAACCCAGTCATCGTCGTGCCTCAGATGTACCCATCCAGAGTGAGTCGCCTCGCCACACCAACCAAGCACCACCCCTTATCTGCACCACACACTGCCCCTGTCCCGGTGCCCCTGCCCCGGTGCCCCTGTCCCGGTGCCCCTGCCCCGGTGCCCCTGTCCCGGTGCCCCTGCCCCGGTGCCCCTGTTCCAGTGCCCCTCTCCCGCTGCCCCTCTCCAGCTGTCCATCTTTGGAGCATTCACTCGACACTACAAGCAGGCAGGCACGACACCCAGATACACAGTTTCAGACGTCTCAAACCGCAACCCCTCTCCCTGTTCCCGTCTCCCATGCTTGGTGTGTGCCAGTATGACAACTCACAGTTCCATTCGTCTCTCTCTCTCTCACTCTCTGACCCTTCTCTCCTCGCCCACCTTTTTCCCCCCCACTCTTCCCTCTCTCCTGTGTGCCCTGACCCTGAGCAGTATAACCAGTTGGAGGTGGAGGACCATGGGGAGGCAGCGACACAGGCAGCGTTGAGGGACTTGGATGGCAGTATAGTGGGGTCTGTCCTGGGGAAGACCTCTATAGGCAAGAAAGGACTCCCTTCTGCTACCACTACTGCTGGTTCCCGCACGGCTCTTGCTGCTACCGCGGTTGCTGCTGCTGCTGCTGATGCTGTTGCTGCTGCTGATGATTCTGCAAGGCCCAGTGCTGCTATCCCTGCGTCTCTTGGCAGGCTTGTCCTGCCACGGAAAGCTTCCCCGCTGCAGCACCATCGCCTGCTAGCCATGGCTTCTTCTGCGTCTTCTGCTACCACTGCTGCTGCAGCTGCTGCGTCCGCTGCAACTTCTCGTGCTCGCACGCATGGCACTGCAGCTTCTGCTGCGGCTACTATTTCTGCTCTCAAGAAAACTGGCGGGCTGCCTAGCAACTACGACCTCAGGCCCCGCTCACCTAAACACTCCCTCGCTTTCTTTAGAGAGTCCGCTTCTTCTGCCCGCTCACCTGCCCGCTCCTCCCCCTCCTCCTCCTCCCGCTTCTCCCCCTCCTCCGGTCGCGCCTCCACCTTAAAGAAAGCCACTCCCTTACCGTCCGGCTTCCTAGTTGCCAACAACACAGCGGTGCTCCCCCCACTCACCCCCTCAGGCACGTACGGCTCGTGCAAGCCCATGCCCGGAGTCAACGCGTACGCGTGCCCCTCGCCCGCACACTGCTTCCGCACCGTCAACGTTCGCTACTCGGAACCCGCCACTGCAGCCAACACAGACGGCCCGCAGGCCCACGGCGTGATGAGCTTCATCAAGGTGGTGCGTGCGAGTGACGGCGCGGAGCAGACGTTCGACGGGAACTCGGACCACATCGAGGTTGGGGGGGATGGGAATGCGGTGCGGGTGTTTGGGTTCACAGCGCTGGTGGGGGAGGTGTATGTGGTGGAGGTGGTGGGGCCAGATGGGAAGGAGGAGTGGCAGCCGGAGGAGGTGAAGGTGTACTTTGGGGATGGCATGCACAAGGATTATGGGGGCAGCTGTGGAGGCGCTGTGGCGGTGCAGTTCAAGGTGCCTGCTGGGGGCAGCACGCAGTGGGCCGTCAGGATGACAGATAATGCAGCGTGGCGGTAGGTTTTTGTTTCTTTTTTTGGGGGTGGGGGGGGTGGGGGGGGAGGGTAGGAAAGGGGGGAGGGGGGTTCATTTGTTCTTGCTCTCGTCGCGAGCTCTTTCTCAAGGCTGAGCAATCCATCCCGCATTCTCATCCACCCCACCCCACCTGACGTCTCCCCTATCTGCTACTTCCCCCTCTCCCACCTCCCCCCATCCTCCCCTCCCCGCTCCCCTGGGCTCCCTCCTCCCTGCAGGCCCTGTACAGGAACCACTCAGCCTGCACCCGTTCTCATCTCATACGAGTGCGATGCAGAATCAGGGCAGCAGCAGGTGCAGGTGGTGCTGTCAGGCGCGCTGCACTACTACAGCCCTGCCGTCCTCTATGTCTCCCAGGACCCCCCTGCGCCCTGCTCCTCCCCTGTGTGAGTCACATGCTACCACACCACGGCACTGCATGGCATGGCATGGCATGGCATGGCATGGCATGGCATGGCATGGCATGGCATGACACACATGGCATGACATGGCACACCAAGCCGACCCCCCCTCCTTCCTCCCACCCACCCACACACACAAACACCACTAGTGCTTCTTTCCCCCTCACCCACTCCCGTCCACCACTCATCCACCTTGTCCCTAACCCGCTCCCCTCTCTCTCCCTCACAGGCGCTGTGGCCTGCTGGCACCGCGGGCAGTGTGGCGCTACAACCAGCAGGGGGGCGAGCTACATCCGCTGTACCCCGCCGGTCCAGCCTACTACAACCCGAACTTCCCGGACTCCTCCTGGCCCTCAGGCCCTGCCCCGCTCGCCTACCTGGATTGTAAGCACTCGTGCTGCTTTGATCTACTTACACATGCTCTTGTGTATAGTGCCTTGCCTTGCCATGCCATGCCATGCCATGCCATGCCATGCCATGCCATGCCATGCCATGCTGTCATGGTTCCGTCCCCTCGCCCACTCCCTCAAACACAATTATCTCTGCGTCCCTACCAAAACACCACTCCCATTTCCAACCCCCGCTGTTACGCCAACAGGGGACTGACTGGGACATGGTGGGCACGTTTCTATCAGAGCCATCATGGGACACCCTCACCACGTACTATTTCCTCTTATTGAGGCATCTCAAATCTCTTCTACCCCCCCTGCTGTGCGCTGTGTGCTGTTTGCTGTGTGCCAACAGGGAACTGGGACAAGGTGGGCACGTATCTATCAGAGCCATCATGGGACGCGCGAACCACATACTACTTCCGCACGTCCTTCTCCCTTGTCAACTCCGCGTGCATCTCCCACCTGCTGCTGCAAATGCCGGTGAACGATGGTGTGATTGTCTACATCAACAACCGTGAGGTGCTGCGCCTCAACATGCCGCTGGGAGACGTCTCCAACGCCACCTCCGTACGTCGCTGCCTCGCCTCGCCTCTTCCCTCTCTCTTCCTCACCCCTCACCCTCTCCCCTCTCCCTCCTCCCCTCTGACCTCTCCCCTCTCACCTCTCACCTCTCACCGCCGTGCATGGCAGCACATGCACGTCGCACAGCTCGCTTACCTGCCCACATGCCAGGCCACATCTCATCCACTTTCTTCCCTTTTGTGCTGACTCAAAAGTCACATGGCATACACATTTTCCCTCGCCACTCCCACAGCCACAGCACACCGCTCTGCACTCACCCGCCCCAAGATCCCCCCTTATGAGGCCACACAATCCCTCCCCGGAACCCTTCTCACCCTCATCGTCACTCCCCGCAGGCCCTCTCAAAGCAACCCATTTTGGTTCTTCCTCCCATACTCTGTCACCCCTCCGCCCCGCAGGCCCTCTCAAAGCAACCCCGTTTGGTTCTTCCTCCCATGCTCTGTCACCCCTCTGCCCCGCAGGCGCTGTCAAAGCAAGAGGCGAGGAACGACGATGGGTCTGTGTACTCAGAGGCGACAGTGGAGCTGCCGGGTTGGGTTGCACCGATCCCCCACCCCACCCGCCGCTCTTTCCATTCTCAATTGACCCTCCGCAGGCGCTGTCGAAGCAGGAGGCGAGGAACGACGATGGGTTCATCTACACAGAGGCGACAGTGGAGCTGCCGGGGGCGCCGATAGCCTCTGCGCTGACAGAGGGGGTGAACGTGGTGGCAGCAGAGGTGCACCTGGCTCGCAACGACGGATGGGACGTCTCTTGGGCTCTGCGCCTCTCTGCTCTTCTCACGTGGGTGCCGTGGCACACACGCCTGTGTGTGTGTGACCAGGGACGTGTGGTACATGCCTGTGTGTGCCTGTGGTTCCTGTCGCTTGTTTTTCTCACTTCGTGGCTTCCCCTACCACATCCTATTCTCTTTCATCCCATTCATTCAGGTGACTTTTGAGCTCAATTAAAAGCTTCCCCTGCCACATCCTGCCCTCTCTTCGTCCGATTCCAAACCTCTCTTCTCGTCCTCCCCCATGTCCCCCTCCCCTCTCGTCTCCTCTCTACCGACCCATTCTCTTCCCCTCAAACGGTCCTCTGTCTCTCAAGCGGTCCGTGTATTAGATCCAAGCAAATACAGACATGCAAAGGATAGAGATGCTACTCATACAAATCATCTTCTAACCCACACATCCCACTCACCCCCCTCCCCCTCTGCTCCGTCTAAGGGAGCTCCAGCACCGGCTCTAAGATGGCCAGGCAGTCCCCAAGGGACATGCCCTCGCCTGGCATCTCCGCAGGTGGGTTCTCCACCTGTGCCGCGTAGTTGCATTTCTCCATAAAGCTCACCGACTGAGCACGCTGCAGCGCCACGGACCACCTCTGGCGGAACTGGTGCAGCAGCTTCGTAGCCTGGTAGGATGAGGGGGCCGCGTTGAAGAGCCTGCGGGCGGCGGTCTCGGCTAACAGCTTGAAGAATTGGGGCACCTCCTCGCAAGGGCAGCCGTAGGTGTCAACGGCGAGTGGGAAGAATCCGACCCACGAAGCCGTTGAGCCTTCGTAGTCGGAGATCTTCTTCTCCGCCGCTTCACGGGCTGCCCACCCCCTGCCCTTGACTGCGTTGGGGTCACGGGTGCTGATGGGGTCCGTGATTGTCACGTCCCCAATCCAAACCGCCCCCGAGGACTTGTCCCTGATTGCTATGTCCGCCTTCTTCCTAGTGACGGGGCAGAATGCGGTTGTCTCTCCATGAGTCATGAAGTCCGCGTCGTTGGCCATCCGGAGGCACTCATCCCGCAGCTCATTATGGGTGTTGGTCCTCCCCTTCCCTGTGTCACAGCGCAGAAGGTGGTTGGGCAGCCGTCGGTCTGTGATTGCCGTGTTGTTGCGGCAGTCACAAGCCCCAGGTGCAGAGGAGGGAAGCCCCATTCGGAACTGCAGTGCGTGGGCGAAGTGATCTGGAGCCAGGCGCAGCGACTTGTTAAAGGGGACCGCGTTGAGCCAGTCCCCTGCCCCATACCCCGAGAGGGAGAGCATACGTTGCGTGTGCCCGCTAAGGGGGTTGAGCGGCATGTCGCGCGTGGTTTGGACCTGCTCGGCGTAGCGGCGTCCGTGGACCGCTATTGCCAGCCCGTGCTGCAGCTTGATGCCTTTGGGTTCGGCGCAGTCGCTCTGCAGCAGCTCCTTCCCGTCCTCCGGCAACATCTCCTCGCACCTCTCCAACCAGTCAAACAGCGGGGACGTGTTGAGGTAGGGTCCCGCCATCTGGATCCGTGTTTCTGCCAAGGCGCCGACCGCCGCCTCGTCAATGGAGGTGAGCAAATGCTGCGCCTGCGTGTAGCTCGCCAAGAACCCTACGCGACCCTCCACCGACGGGTCCGTCAGACCCAAGCCTCCAAGTGAGATCGGGAGTGAGGCTTGGGCCCAGGTCCGTGCTATCTCAGCCTCCCCCCGTGGGTGTCGAATGCCGCAAGCCGTCAACAGTGTGTCAAACAATCTCTTGCCCCAGTCCGACCATTCCTCCACTGGCAAGGGAGAGAGCGGAGTGGTGCGCGCGACATAGGAGACTCGCCGCGAGATGCATCTGGTAAGCAGGAGAGACGCCAGCTGTGGCTCCATTCTCGCAATTAGGCGAAGTGGGGTCCCATTGTGTTAAGGCTGTCGCGTAGGAACGCTGCAGTTGCGTAGTTTCCGCCGACGAAGCTGCCCAGCACCTTCACGCCGTCATCAATGAAAGGTACGCCCTGCGGCAGGGGTGTTGACTGACGGCCTGCCTGTGACCATGCCGCACACTTAGCGGGGTTGTGTTGTAGCCCAATCTCCCCAAGGCTTCCTGTGAAGTGCCCAAACGCCGCCGCACAAGCCGTTGCTTCTCCAAGAAAAGTGACGTCGTCCGCGTATGCCAGGCATACCACGGACGGGAAGGTAAGTGCCGTGCTTGTCAACGCGGGGTGAATGGCGGCAGCAAACAGCAAGGGGCCGAGGGGATCTCCCTGCCTCACCCCGGTTTCGCTCAAGAGTGGTGGGTGCGAGAATCCGGCATCCAGGCATAGGGAAGAGGGGTGGCCATATGACAGTTTCACGAGTGGCAGTAGCGGAGCTAGCGTCGAACCTCGAAGCGACTCCGCGATGGCCCCTTGGTTAACACTATTGAAAGCGTTCGCCAGGTCGGCCTGCAGAACGAGCGCTCCAGGGTTGACGGTAAGAAAGGTTCGCGTGATGTGGATGATCGCCTCTGCTCCCCCTGGAACCGCTACACCGAATTGATGAGGTAAGAAGAAATCTCGAGCGGCGCCCGCCGTCAAGGTAAGAGCTGTTTTGGCAGCGAGGCGAGTGATGCTTTCGCCGATGGCTATCGGCCTCGTCCCCCCTCCTGGTTTGGTAAGGGCAATCAGGCGAGAGGCGGTGAGGAGTTCGGCTATTGCGAGAGGTAATTTTCCAGTGAGTATGGTGTTGACTAGCGCATGCAGGTGCTTCCCCACTGAAGCGTTGATCAGAGATGCGTCCCGCAGGTGTTCGAATGTTGTTCCTGATGGCCCAGCTCCTACTCCCATCTCACACCGACCCAAAACCTTGGAGAAGACCTCGTAAGGCGCCGAGAGGTGAGGGTCTGGTGTGGGAAATATCCAGTCAGGTGGGGAGGCGGGCGCAGGTGGGTGCTTGGCGCGTAGTGCCTCCAGCACAGCCGGCGATGGCGTGCAAACTGGCGTGGCCTCTAAGGCCATGACGGCCCGTCGCAGGCTGCCACGTCGAGCTAGCCCCTCAGCTCTCGCGATGACCCCAATGTCATCCGGCTGGTGTCTGGGTGGCTGGGGACAGGTCAGTGAGTCCACGGTGTCCTTGTACAGCTCATCCCAGTCCCCACACATGAATTTGCTAAGTCGTGCGCTGACTGCCTTCCAATCTGGACGCCTGGGTGACAGCTGGCGAAGTGTGAGTCGTGCGAGGAACAAGAGGACGACCCAAGAAGAGTGTGAGTCTGGATCGTTCGCCAACCGCAGCAGAGGTACCAGCAAGGCGGTGGCGAAAAGTTTGCGAGGGTCGGGTGGGAGGTGGCGGGAGAGTGGTGCGTGGCGACTGTCGCGCAATTTCGTCAGGTCCCATGTTCCAACCCCACGTCGTCCTTGGCGAGTGTTTCTGGGGATTTTTCCTCTCGCGCGTGGGTTGGGATGGGGTTACCGCCAGGTGCAGATTGTGGGGCGGCTCGGGAATGGGTTGGAGTGTGGGAAATTGGTGGTGGGGGTGGGGGGTTTGCAATGTTGCCCGATGCGGCTCGGGTTGGTGTTGGGGGTCCCCTCCGTGTGGATCTCGCAACTGAGGATCCTCCCGCCCTGTGAGTTGGGGCTGCTCTGGTTGCTCTAGCAGGAGTCTGGGTTTGGGGTTCATCCACAGACTCAGAGCTAGAAGTCGAGTCTGTGGATTCCGCAGGTACAAAGCTGCTGCCTGATGATGTCTCCTCATTATCATCTTCCAGCTCGTTTAAAGCCCTCCGTCCCGATTGTTGATACACATTCTCAGGTCCTCCTCCGCTAGCCCGTCGTCCGCGTCCCGCTGCTCCCCGTCCGCCACGTCGACCGCCTGCTGAGCGAGCGACATCCTCCCCGCGCTCCAATGTCTGCTGATGGCGGTCATGGTCGGGAGCGCATCGCGGAGAGCGGTTCTGCTCCCCGTCCGCTCCCCCCCGCGCGTCCCGCTGCGAGCGTGCCCGTTGCTCCGCTGGCATCTGCTGATCAGATACGCCGTCGCTTCGAGGATCTGCGGCGCGATCTGACTCCACGTGGCGGAAATTCCCTGCCGCGGAAGGAGCCTGCCCGCCAGGCGTCCGTCGTGCGCTCCGGCGTAGAGGCTGCGGCGCCCCGGGCACGATCGCCTCGCCGTCGTTCGTCTGAGGCGCGCGACGACAGGCAGGGGAGCCGCCGTGGCGGTCGTCACCTTGAGCCGCGATCGTCACGATCTCCGCGCCTGCATCGTTCGCCGCGATCTCCTCGTCGCGTCGTGTCTCGTAGCCAGTCTCGTGACCACCGATCCCGCCGTCATCGTTCGCCCGCTCGTCCTCCCTCTCGCCACCGATCGCCAGCTCACCATTCCACCCGCCCGCGTTCGCCTCCTCGTTCGCCTCGTCCGGCAAAGCGCCAACGGCTCGACTCTCCTCGTCGCAAGGGCCGATCCCCTGAACGCCGCCGTCAGCATGCCTCATCCCGCCCCCAGTCGCCCGCGCGCTCGAACGCAAGCGGTCGAGGTCGTCGTGGGCGTCGAGGCGGATATGGACGTGGTGGTGCGGCGCGTCCCGTACCGTCCGAGATGGAGCGTGTGTTGGAAAAGCTTGACGGCGTGGAGAAAGCTCTCCACCGTTCGAATGCTGCATCGTCGTCGCGGTCCATTCCGCCCTCTGGTCGCGTTGCTCCTCTTGCTGCTCTTCTGCCGCACAACCCCGTTGGTTCCCCGGCGCGCTCAGATCGGCCGCTGCCTGCGGGAGGTGGATTTGTTGGTGCTGCTGGCGGGGATCCGTGGGCCCCGTTCGCTCCGCCACATCCTCTCCCTGCTCCTCGCGATCTAGCCGTGTCTTCCCGCCGAGCTCGGTCGTCCGCCCTTCCTCCGCCGATGAAGGAAGTGCCCACGGCGACCCTAGCACGCCTGTGGCTGCTGGCGGAGTGCCTGCAGAGTCTTGGGTTGATCCTTCTGGAGTCCCATGACTCCATGCTCCTTGTGGAGTCCCTTGACTCCATGTCGGTGAACCCGCCGAGCACATTCTCTCAGAGGCCGCGAGCAAAGTGTCACGCGGCGGCGTCAACACTATTCTCGTATGTCGCATCACTGCCGGTTGCGCCCTCCGCGGTTGTAGCCTCGGCCAACCAGTTGGCTGTGAAGGTCCTGGATCTGAGGACGCTTGTTGCAACGCGTGGAACTCCAGTTGACGTTGTTGGCGCCATCGCGTCAGTGGTCCACCAGATGTGGCTGACCTCGCGCGAAACGCTTGGTGAGCTTGGGGCCGACCGCATGTAGGGGCCCCCTTTGCGCGTGTGTAGACCCGCTCCATTGTTTGTTGCCTAGTCCTTGCTTGTTGTTCTTGCTGTTGTTGTCATGTTGACCATCATCCTTATTGTCTTCTTGTCGTTCCCTAACGCGCGGCCGGAGGCCGCGCACGCGAGAGCGCCGAAATTTTCAGCACCAACTGAAAGAATGAGAGATGAAGAGGCCACCGTGGCCTTAAGTACTCATGGCAGAAGGCTGGAAACAGAGGGCAGAGGGTAGAAGGGGAGAGGCTAATCCTCTCTCTCTCGCTCTCTCGAGCGAAACACCGAAATTTTCAGCACCAACTGAAAGAATGAGAGATGAAGAGGCCACCGTGGCCTTAAGTACTCATGGCAGAAGGCTGGAAACAGAGGGCAGAGGGTAGAAGGGGAGAGGCTAATCCTCTCTCTCTGTCTCTCTCTCTCTCTCAAACGGTCCGTTGTATTGATTCAGCAGGGGTACAAAACATGCGGTTTTTACTGAGATACCCATAGTCCCTGTGACCCTTTAACCCACTCCCCTTTCCCCCCCCCCCCGCTTAGTGACCCTCTACCCCTCCAGCGTGTGGAGGATGTCCCCCAGGTGCAGCGGCCATGGGTCCGTGGGAGGATGTCCCCTCAAACGGTCCTCTGTCTCTCTCTCTCTCTCTCTCTCTCTCTCTCTCTCTCTCTCTCTCTCTCTCTCTCTCTCTCTCTCTCTCTCTCTCTCTCTCTCTCTCTCTCTCTCTCCCCCCCATCCGCCGAGCAGCACGGAGGAGTGCAGCGGGGGGCGCAAGGCACCGGAGGTGTGTGACGGCATTGACAACGACTTTGATGGTCAGTGCGCCTAGGCCTATGCCTACACGAGTTTTGAGACGTCTCAAAGAATGAGCAGCACAGGGGAGTGCAGTGGACCGTGCGGTGTACACAGCATGCACCCATGCGCATGAATGCACTTCCGGTTGGTCCGGTGGATGCGCTTGGATGCGCTTGGACGCACTTGTTCACAACTTGAAAATACTTCAAAGCACGGCACACGCTCGTTCCCCTCCCTCCCTGGTGCATTTTTCCACTGTTGCACGCGCCACACAAGGTGAACGTTCCTGCAGCCACCAAGAAGCACCTACAGCGATGCCACAGTCGCCTTAAAATGCACACACTCGGATGCAAACCCGTTTGCTGCCTTTCACCTCCCTTCCTCCTGCTGCCCGCACCAGGCAATGTGGACGTGAGTGCACCCACAAAAAAGCCTCCCTGCGCCTAAGATCCGCTTCACTGTGCGTCTTTTGTGGCACCTCAGATTCCTTCCGCCTTTCCCCCACTTTCCTTCCACTCCCCCCACCCCCTCCTCCCCCTTCCCGGCCCTGCTGCCCGCACCAGGCAAGGTGGACGTGAATGCAGCCAAGAAGCCCCTGCAGCGCCCATGCACGAGTGCGTGCGGCACCGGGGTGGAGACGTGCACGAGAGGCGCATTCCAGGGCTGCTCCGCTCCCAAGCCCAAGCCCGAGATGTGAGGACTCAAGCCCAAACCTTCTGTCACTTGTGGTAACGCGCTTTTGGTTTTTGAGTCGACTCAAGAACCTTCCAGGGCTGCTCCGCTCCCAAGCCCAAGCCCGAGATGTGAGTCCCTCCTTCTTTTCAGTTTCGAATCAGAGCCCTGTGGAAGGAAGCAGGGTGCGGAGCAGATGGTGAAGGGAGAGCGAGAGCGAGAGCGAGAACGAGAATGTCAGAGTGCAAGTGTGAGGAAAGGAGAGCGAGAGAGGGAGACGGCAGGATGTGGGGAGACTCGGTCCCTAAACCCCAAACCCTGACCGTTTTGCATGTACCAGTCGCCGCCGCATGGTACTTTTGAGAATTCTCGGAAATACCATACTGTGGACCGTTTGAGGGAGAGACGGCATGGGGAGCCCTTCGTCCAGTCAAGAATCTGCTCACCTCAGCACTGCACCTCCCATCTTTCTCCCCCCCTCACCCCAACACACCATCACCTGCAATGCAGCGCCACCTTTCTTGCCCTTGCAGCCTGGCAGCCTGGCAGCCTGCTGCCGCTTTCACTCCCCCCCCGCACAATCCACCTTCCCCACCCACCCCCTCTCCCCCGCACACGCCATGCAGTTGCAAGCAACGTCATGGACGACACGGCAACTGTGACGCCATGCAGTGCAGCAGCTGATGCCACATGGACAACGCAACGCCAGTGTCTCACGCTCTACCCCCACTCCCCGCCTCCGCACCTCCGCATCACCCTCCCTTCCACCCCCCCTCCTCTCTCTCTCCCCCCCACCTTCCCCCCACTGCACAATGCAGCTGCAACGGCGTGGACGACAACTGTGACGGGCTGATAGACAACGGGCCGGGGAGGCTCAACTGTGCGCTGGGCTCGGTGTGCTATCAGGGCAAATGCGTGCCGCAGGGCCCGCTCACCGTCCCCTCGCCTGTCTTCCCCTCCAAGGCCTTGGGGTGGAGATTTCACGACAAGGGCAGCAACATGAACTCAGTCTCCGCCGATTGGACCAAAGGGTCAGTCAGTCGCCCAGTGCTTGTTATGTTAGCTAGCGAGGTCGAGAGAGCGTGGGATGGGGGTAGTGTACCGCTGCTGCCAGTGTGCCTCAGTGCACTACACTTACCGGGGCAGCAACATGAACTCTGTCTCTGCCAGTTGGACCAAAGGGTCACTCACTCACTCACTCGCTCGGTGGTCTGTAAGTTGGCGAGTCGTGGTTCTCTTCTCTAGCATGTGCCTGCCTGGGTTGGGGGCGTGAGCATGAGCAATACAAACGTGTGGAGAGCAGCTGAACCATTGGTGCAGTCTTGATATCAGGACAAGGGCAGCAACATGAACTCTGTCTCTGGCGGTTGGTTCGACCAAGGGGTCAGTCAGTCACTCGCTCTGTCTTCCAGCGGGTCCCTCGGTCGGTTCATTGGACCGCTGGTCCGTTGGTCACTCACTCACTCGCACACTCACTCACTCACTCACTCACTCACTCACTCACTCACACTCACTCGCCCCAACTTCTTTGCTCGTCATCTTATTGGCCCCTCTTCATTCTTGCGCATCTCATTCCCTCGTAAAACCGTGAACTCCGTGCAGGGACATTATGGGAAGCATGTGGGGCACGGGCGCTGCTCCCTTCGGCACCTTCCCTGCCAACGCCTCCCTCTCCTTCGCCAAAGCTCTGCGCCTCTTGCCCTCCTCCTCTGCAACGCGCTACTTCCTCCGCTCCTTCGTGCTCTCACCTGCTGATGCCGCTGCCACCTATGCCTTTGGTACGGCCAAACATGCTTCTCTTAGGGTCAATCTTAATTGCGCGTCAGGACGCATGAAGGGTTGTGAGATGTCTCGCTCTGCGTTCTCTGGGTTCTCTCCTCTCATACAAAACTCCTCTCGTACATAGCCTTTTGTACTTCTCTCTTCTTTTCTCCGCGTTTCACCTCTTCTCTCCTATTGCCTCCTCTTTTCTCCTCTTTTCTCTCCTCCTCTCCTCTCCTCTCCTCGCCTCGCCCAGAGTGGAACCTGCGCAGGGTGAACGGGTAAGTGATGTACCTGAACGGAGACTTGTGTAACCCGCCTCCATCCTTCCTTTTCCTCCTCCGCCACCCCCATCCCCATCCCCCCCTCTTATCCCCACCTCGCCAGAGGGGAACGTGCGCAGGGCGGACGGGTCAGTGCTGTACCTGAACGGGGAGGAGGTGGGTCGCAGCAACATGCCGGATGGGGACATAGCGTTTGACACGCGTGCTGCTGCAAGCTAGCTATCCTTTGCATCTTAACCCTCATCTCATACTTCGCCTTTTGCAATCCTCTCCTCTTTTCTCCTCTCCCCTCCTCTCCCCTCCTCTCCTCTCCTCTCTTCTCCTCTCCTCTCCTCTCCTCTCCTCTCCTCTCCTCTCCTCTCTCCTCCCCGCCTCGCCCAGAGTGGAACGTGCGCAGGGCGGACGGGTCAGTGCTGTACCTGAACGGGGAGGAGGTGGAGCGCAGCAACATGCCGGATGGGGACATAGCGTTTGACACGCGTGCTGCTGCCGACTCCTCCTCCACGGACCCCGACCAGGACAACAACGCTGTCAGGTTCTACCAGACCTACCCGCACCCTTGGACCGGCCCCCTTGCTCAGGTGCGTGTGTGGGTGGGTGCGTGGGCAGGTGGGTGGGTGGATGGACAGCTGCTGCTGCCGACTCCTCCTCCACGGACCCTGACCAGGAAAACAACGCTGTCAGGTTCTATCAGACCTATGCGCACCCCTGGACCGGCCCGCTCGCCCAGGTGGGTGTGTGGGTTTTATCGGGCGGGTTTGTGGGTGCGTGTGTGGGTGTGTGGGTGGGTGCGTGTGTGGGTGTGTGGGTGGGTGTGTGGGTGGGCGTGTGGGT